>JAJLVY010000057.1:0-30655 GCA_030570475.1 Liangdongia dendrica
AGGAAACCCACTGTTGGTAATGGAGTAATGGGCCCAAGAGTCAAGAGTCATAAAGTACACCTTTTCCTGATCACGTGAGTGTCATGTGACGTGTCGTTTGAACGCCCTTTTCTTTTCTACGATTCTGGGATTATGGTATATGTGAAAGGTCTCCTGTTCAACTCTGGACTAGTCCAATTGTTTTTGTAGTTTGCTTTTGCCTGATTAATTTAATCAATGTGTCTTGTTCTGGGCTCATTCTTTTTTTGCAATAGTAGTTCTTTATCACAGTCAGTGTTTTTGTAGTTGCATGAAAAAGACAAGATCAGTATTAAAAACACATCAACTTAACAAAGAACAACATCAGCACAGCACAAATGCCACGTCTGAGGAAATCAGTACAGAGGATTGACAGTCTCGACGACGCACCCATCGACACTGATGAGCAGGATGAGCTGATTGAACTGTTGCGTCTCGACAACTACGCCACGAACAAGGTATTCATCAACATGTTTACAGTGTTTTACCTGCTTCCATTGCCTGTGTTCATCCATGGCAAACACTTTAGATCTAACGGGAACTCGGTTGCTAGTTTCCTGTCTGTGATTGTGCTCATTTGTTCGGTGATCAATATCAGGTTCTTGGGGTTTATCAATGTTGGAGAGGTGCTCAGTGGTCGATTCGAGCCATTTTATAAGCCAGTGGTGTTTAATGTGTTGAATGTGTTGATTTCAGTGTATATTCTGGTTTCCAAGTTTTATCTTGGAGGGGCTGGTGGAGAAGCTGGTTCGTCTGGAAACAAGTGGGATTTGTTTTATGTGTTGCCAATTATAGACTCTGTCACTTCATCGTTGTTGTTTTACTGGATCAATGAGATGGATAACGATATTTCATCTTTACAGAAACTCAAGTACAAGTACAAGTGTGCGTAATTGATATATATATATATATATATATATTCCTACACTAGAACAACTTCAATTGACAATCCAATTCACCAGTTTTATCCAATTTCTTGAGCCTTGTCGATAGTTTACTTTTCAGCGATGAATAGTTGTAAAACTTGACGAGGGTATAAGACTCTGGGTCATTGCATATTGTTCTGAGCTGCTTGATCATTAGACTGGGTGAGTTTGTCAATGCGTATGATAACGAGCCCATGTATTGGATATTACTAGCCACGATCTGTCGTTTATGGGTGTTGAACAACAGTGGGAGCTCCAACTCTAGAAGCTGGACCAAGATGCTTGCGTATATATAGTTTGTTAGCCTTGTGAATGCACTCATGTCAAACTGGTTGGGATGATAAAAGTGTAGTGTGAAGTGGAGCTGTGAGAGTGCAGAGAGGTTGTTGTCAGAGATGTTTGCCGTGAAGCTGTGGATCATTGAGTGGTTTAGCAGCTGGTCTCTCAATTGGATGGTGAACGAGTGCTGGTCTGAGTACTTGAGCTGTGATTCATACTGCAATTGGCTGAATGGCTATAATGTTGATGGATGGGATATTGGTTAGAAACAGAATAGTTTTATGGTATTTGGCTGGTATTGTTGGGTATTGGCTGTACTTTTGACTCCTCCAGCCTTTTCATCAAGTCGTCCACGGTGGGCGTGGAGCCTGTGAGCAGTACGTCGTTGGCGTAGATGCTGAAGTGGATGTTGAAGCATGGGAGTTTGGGGAACACGAGGGTGTTGGTCTGACTGTTGGTCTGGCTGTTGGTGTCTTTGCCATCGACTGTGAACTCTGCGGACCCGCTCATCACACAGTGCGAGGCGCTGTCCTCTGCGAGCACTGCCGTACTGCTAACCATATGCTTGAAGAAGAAGAAGAAGAAGAAGAAGAAGAAGAAGAAGAGTATTGGTGAATTGACCAGAATAATTCATGGATAGGAAACACCCGGACACCACATATAACCTCATGTCAACATCAACAAATCAACAACAAATCAACAACAAATCAACAACAAATCAACAACTGGGAAACCACCAGGGAATACCAGAATACCACCACATGACTCGCATCTGGATCGACGGCTGCTTCGACTTCTTCCACCACGGCCACGCCAACGCCATACACCAGGCGAGACAGTTTGGCACAGAGCTCTGTGCTGGCGTGCACACCGACGAGGCCATCACCAAGAACAAGGGCCCGCCCGTGATGACGCTTGCTGAGCGCATGTGTGCGACCGCAGCGAACCGGTGGGTGACCCAGGCCGTTGCTGGTGCGCCCTACGTGACTGAGGTTGGCGTGATGGACGAGCATGGGTGCCAGTACTGTGTGCACGGCGACGACGTGACGACGGACAGCCAGGGGCGCGACTGCTACTGGAAGGTGCGCGAGGCTGGGCGGTTCAAGATCGTGAAGCGCACTGCTGGCGTGTCGACGACGGAGCTGATCAGCAGGCTGTTGTGTCCTGGAGGCACTGCGCACTATGTGAGGCTCGTGGAGGAGATGGTGGTGGAGCACAGGGAGTTGTTGATGCATTTCGCCATGGGTGCTGATGCAAAGACGGTGAGCATTCCAGTGTGGGTGGTTACTGAAGCTGGTGCTGAAGCTGGTGCTGAAGCTGGTGCTGAAGCTGGTGCTGAAGCTGGTGAATTGCAGCAGATTGTTACGCCAGTTAGGAGTGATACTACTGGTGCTGCCACTGTTTATGTCAAGGGGACGTTTGATCTGTTTAATCCATATCACATCCATGTTTTAAAGGAATTGAAAGAGAAGCATGCTGGTGCACAATTGGTTGCTGGTGTGTATGCAGATGGTGTTGAATACACCTGTATGGACCTGCTTCAAAGATCTCTGTGTGTTTTGCAGTGCAAATACGTTGATGGTGTTGTGATCAACGTGAAGGAGGGGCAGGGCGACAAGCAGAGGGAAAGCGGCTACAGTGCAGTGTACCATGTTGATGACGAGACTGTGTTCCATAATGAGTTTGATTACTTGAGAAGAGATGGTATTTCGCAGAGGATCAGGGCATCTCAAGATGTGTATATTGAAAGACAGCGTAAAAAGGGTGTCAAGCAGCAGCATGAAACTAGCATGAACTACAACAACAACAACTACAGTGCATGATATCATAATATATCATAATATACCATAATATATCTTGAATCTCGTACAGTTGTTTCAGTTCAGTTCAGTTCAGTTCAGTTCAGTTCAGTTCAGTCAGGGTGATTGTGTCGTTATCAATGCGTCAATGCGTCAATGCCTCAAAAAGACAAAAAGAGACACTATCAAAGACCCTGTTTCATATGAGACATGGCCCTTCCATACGGCCCTTCCATACGGCCCTTCCTTCCATACTAGAAAAGGGTGTGTTTAGTGGCTCTGCCCCATGTTTTAAACGTTTAAACGAGTTTCTACAATTGTATCATAATATTTTACTCCTTATCAAAAGGAGCACACGCATCTATTCATTCATTTCATCTCTTTCATAGCAAAGCGCAATCAAATCTTCTATGTAAAACACTGCATAAATCATATCATGCCACATGGACTAGTTCACGTATAGTTCACGTATAGTTCACGTATAGTTCAGCCCTCTCTCTCCAACACCTCGTCATAGTGCTGGATGGCACCAAACTTTGCCTCGTTGTTGGACGAGTTGGAGCCACGTCTCTTGTTGAAAAGAGGGTTCACCTCGCCGTCGTCAATGAGGTCCTGGATCTCGTCGCCCAGGGAGCCCCAATTGTTCTTGCCAGCCCCGTTCTTCTTGATGTGGCCTGGTGCCTGGTCTTGGAAGCCGTTGTGGGTGAAGTAGTGGGACTCGGCCTTTGCCTCGTGATGGGTCCACTTGTTGGTTCTAGTCATTGTGTCAGTGTGTCAGTGTGTCAGTGTGTCAGTGTATCAGTGTGTCAGTGTATTGTATCGGTATTAAATTAATTAAATATATCAGTGTCTGAATATATCTATAGAACAAAAACAAGGGGTGGGGACAGCACTATTTATATACTTTTCTGCATCTCCAGATTCCCCTCCATCAGGGCCTTCGCTGCTGCTGCTGCTGCTGACTACTCCATGACACTATCGCAATCACCAGAGCCAGAGCCAGAGCCAGAGAGCTCATCGCCACAAGACTCTCGGAAGGTCACTTGATCACTAGATCACCCCCCCCGTCTGCCACTTCCCGCCGGTCGCCGCCTTGGCACATCCGCCTTCCCTTTTGGGAAGTGTCATGATCATGACGTAATATGATGAATTGAATGGTATAATGGTATAATGGTATAATATAATGGTATAATGGTATAATGGTATAATGGTATAATGGTGTAATAAGTCTAGTCAAACGACATGGAGCAGCACCTCGTCCAGGATCTCTGGCACCCTCAGCAGTCGCCTCGTGTCTGCAACAACCCTCTTCATCGTGGCACTCTCCCGCGCCCACCACACTGGGCGACACGTCCGCCCAGACCCCTCCAGAACCAGCATTCCTGGTGTCTCGAGCGCAACAGCAGCCCCAACAGACAGCAGCCCAACAACAACCCCTGGCACATCGTATATCGACGTCTCGTCTGTGTCCTCATCTGAGTCCTCGTTGGCAAGATCCTCCGCCATCGTCTTGTATCCAAGCCCTTCCATATCAGTACCAGTAGTACTAAACTCCACACCGTCAACTCCATACAGCTCCTCAGCAACATTCACACCCTTCTTGTCCAACAGGACCAGCCCACCAGGATGCTCAACACCGCCAGCTGCTTCAACCTCCTCAATCTTGTAATACTTGTAGTCCAGAAAGTTGAGCAGCTCCCCACCAAACTTCTTCTTGTAGCTCATCTTGGGACAGTCCGCGATGTAGTACCCCAGATAGTAGTACTCGAGCCCCAGCGTGTGCATGAGCTCAATCTCCTTGAGCCCCGACACCTTGCCCAGCGCGAGGTGGCTGTACGCTGGGTCGTACACAAAGTACACGGACGACACGCCTGAAGGCAGCACGTCCACGACACCCATCGCAATGAGTGCGCCGTCGAGGTAGTAGCACATGTGCTTTGCGCCAAACTGGCTCTGGCCCTGGCCCTGGCCTTCGTCCTCGAAGCAAAAGGGCGTGTCGCACAGAAACCGCCTGAACGAGCGCACGCTGTTCTTGTGGTCGTCGTGCACCGCCTCCTGATACTTCTTGAACAGCTCGTACTTGGCCTCTGAGAAGGCGCTGGGCTCGAGCTTGATGGAGAGCCTGCCGCTCTCTTCAAAGCGGCCAACCTCCCTCACGAGGTCAAACTTCTCATTCTTGTTCTTGTTCTTGTTCTTGTTCTTGTTCTTTGCAGACTGATGATCCAGGTTGCCCAGCGCCCTGTTGAACCTGTTGATCGTCTGCTTGTGCTCCTTGGACACCTTGAGCATGGAGAGGTTGGTGCGAATCGTGTAGAGGCGGCAGCAGTTGCGCAGCTGGTCTGGCTTGTAGAGGAACACGCCCGACCGTCTGTAGCCCATGTTCATCAGCGCGTCGTACTGGCGGTATGTCATGGCCTCCACCTGGAACCCCATTGTCGTGGAGCACGGCTTGTTGCTGTTGCTGTTGCTGTTGCTGTTGCTGTGGCCATTATTGCCATTGCCATTTCCATGGCCTTCTGTATCTGTATAGCACTGGGCCCAGCTCTGTAGTGCGACAGACTCCTCCAGCGACTTCTTCTGGTGGCAGTACCCGCACTCCCTGTCCTTCAGGTACAGCGGTCTACTGATGATCAGCTTGTCCTGGATGTTGATTGACATGGCTGTGGAGCACTTCACTTCACTTCACTTCTTCCAGTTGATGTCGTTGATGTCGTTGATGTCGTTGATGATGAGAAAAACAGTGGCTAGTCTCATTAGTCTCATTAGTCCCAAACAATAGAGACTCTCTCTAGACCCTCACGAGACTATCACGAGACTACGAATATATCACCAAAAAAACACTGATTGATTCGATTAATGCTCCCCTCTCCATAAACTAAACTACACAAAACTTTACACGAAATGCTTCGCCTTGCAAGACGCTGCTTCAGCGACAAGGCCATTGGCACTGCGACAGGCAACTACTTCAAGCTCTTCCCCCAGACATTTGCCGGCACAGAGACGTTCACGGTGGACTTGCGAAAGCTGCGAAGCGAGTACAGAACACTGCAACGCAGCCACCACCCCGACCAGCAGCTACTCAAGGAGGCTGTCCCAGCCGCTGTTGTGGAGCGTGCGCTCTCTGGCGAGCTCAACAACGCCTACAACACGCTCAAGAGCCCGCTCAAGCGCTCCAGGTACTTGCTCAAGCTGCATGGCATCGACCTCGACAATGACGAGGTGGCGAGCGAGTACGCCACCAAGGACCAGCAGCTCCTGTACGACGTGCTCGACATCTTTGAGGAGATGGAGAGCATGTCTGCTGAGGAGGAGTTTGACGAGCAGCGGAGCATCAACAACGAGCGCATCGACAGGAGCGTGAGCGAGCTCGCAAGGCTCTTTAAGCAGCACTCGTTCAAAGAGGCTGCGCTCGAGAGCACCAGGCTCAAGCACTGGATGAACGTTGACAATGCCTTGAAGAACAGGGTCCCTGGACAGCCCATCCAGATGATACACTGAGATATATATCTATTAATATAATGTAATGTACTATAAAATAATATAATATAATATAATGTTTTAAAAAAAAAACTATTAAAAAGGAAACAAACTTGTTATTATTGCAGCATTTCAACATCACTCTTCTCCCTGTTGTTATCAACATCAACATCTTCTGCTTCTGCTTCTCCCGCAATCTCGTACTCGCAGTTCTCGTACTCCTCCTTGTCAGCCTGAGTCTGCGGAGTCTGCCTTAGCCACTTCATTCTGGAGCCCACAGCGCTCGTCTCGTGGATCTTGAACCCAAATATCTTGAGCGTGTACTTCTTGTTGTGTCGCTTGCTGGCCACCTGCTTCTCAATCTCGCTGAAGATCTTGATAAAGAGCCCAGGGAAGGTGGTGCCAAAGAAGGCGCCGTCAATGTTGAGGTACCGCGACGACGTTGGCAGGTAGAGGTCCGAGCAGCATGGGCAAAAGAGCCTCACCGTCTCCACGCCTGGCTGGTCGTAGCGTCCTATAGGCAGCAGCGGCATGCCGTCGCAGTAGTAGCGCGGACAGGTGCCAAACTTCTTCTTCTCGTACTTCTTCACCATGAGCTGGAGCCCCTGCTTCGTCAGGACAAAGCGCTGGTGGATCAGCCCGTAGAGCAGGTCCGCAGAGTGCTGTATCAGCGGCAGGTCGTTCACGGGGATGGGCTTCTCTGGCTCAAAGTCCAGGATCAGGTCCAGCGCCTCCCTGTAGTAGGGCACCACCAGCGACAGCCCCGTCAGGTTGAACTCGTCCTCAATAAACTCTGGCGCAACCTCCACGAAGAAGTCGTGGCCGTAGAGCGAGCAGAAGTTGCTGACCCACGTCTCGTACTCCTCGCTGCTGTTGCTGTTGTCGGACATTCTTTTGGTGTTTCCTTTGGTGTTTCCTTTGGTGTTTCTTTGGTGGTGTTTCCTTGTTGTTGGTGATCAAATTTTTTTTCACTTTGTTTCAAAACTCAGCAACACTCCCAGCCAAACAGCACCAAAAACAACATCAGAATGACTCCCTTCCAGCTCCTCGTGACGCTCGTGACGCTCTTGCTGGCCAAGAAGTGCATCGACACCATCTCCAGGTCCTCCATCACCCAGTTCCTCTGGCTCAAGTACATTGCCGTGTCGCAGAACCCGGACTTGAAGCAGCTCGCCACCCTCAAGCAGGAGCGCAACCAAACCAACATCGACAAGAACAGCATCTCGCCCCAGGACCAGTACGCCAAGTGGACCAAGCTCAACAGAAAGCACGACAGCCTCACCAGGCAGATTGAGGCCCTCGAGCAGCAGCTCGTGGCGAAGCAGCAGGCGTTTGAGAAGCGCGTTGGGACAGCAATCTTTGTTGCGACAAACGCGCCAATATACCTTATGAGATTCTGGCACTACAAGACCCCGCTGTTCTACTTGCCGAACGACGTGTTCCCAGCACAGGGCGAGTGGCTGCTGTCCTTGCCAAAGGCCCCTGTTGGCTCCATTGGCTTGACCGTTTGGATGTTGTTGCTCGGGCAGCTCTTTTCTGGCTTGGAGTTTGCAATCAAGACTTTGAGACAGCCAGTTCTGCCCGTCCCTGTCGAGGCAGAGGCAGAGGCAAATCTAAAGAAGGATACAATTGCTAGTGCTTCTTAGTCTGTCTTTTAAATAGTGTAATATAATATAGTGTAATGTATGGGGAATCAACATGTTATTAAAGAGCACAATATGATTTCAACAGGAACTGGGCTTGGCTTCAATTTGGATTGGAATCTTGTGTGTAGTATATGAATATGAATATGGATATGGATATTTCTAGTATGAACACAACTGATATTTTGTATTATATTTCACCTATATTTCACCTATATTTACCTATATATCAAACCAACCCAAAAGAATAAAAGTATTAAAAGAAGACCATAAGAATAAAATCAATAAAACACCAACACCATAAACACAGCACACGCCAACGCACCACTGTTCACCAAGACGTTTTCACCGTCATTTTTGGTCTTTGATGAGGAGTGTGTGTTATTGGAGTCCTTTGAGCCTACGCCTGATGGAGAGATTGCACTTGTGAGTATGGATGATAGGGATGTTGGGGAAGTGAGGGATGTTGATAGGGATGTTGAGATTGTTGAAAGTGTTGAGTGGGATGAACTGGATGAGGAAGAGAATGAACTGGGTGATGATGATGATGATGAAGATGATGAAGAGGAAGAGGAAGAGGAAGAGGAAGAGGAAGAGGAAGATGAAGATGAAATGTCAGAATAGCTTGAACTCAAACTTGAACTGAAAAAGGATGAGGAACTTGAAGATGGAGCAGCTTCTGATGATGAGATGGAGGAGAATGGTGAACTGGAACTGGGAGAACTGGAACTTGATGAAGAACTGGAAGAAGAACTAGAGGAATAACTAGAACTAGAACTAGAACTAGAACTTGATGAAGAACTAGAAGAACCAGAACTAAAGATATCATAGCCCACACTCAAGACATCGCCATTGTCGTTGTTATAAACCTCACCAAAGAGAGGAGCCTGTGTAGCCCCAGGCACAGCATCAACAATCTCCTCGAGCTGCTCCTCGTCAGCACTGCTGGCATCCTGAGCCTGCGCAATGGAGACCTGCTTGTCCTGCAAGTCAAAGACGACGTAGGCTGCTCTCAAAAAGGTGTCTCCCAGCACGAGCTCGTCAGACGTTGTGCCAATGAGCCCCAGGTCGCAGACGTCTCCACCCAGACTGTGCACAACGCCAGCCATTGGCACTGCGATGAGCTTGCCCTGGAAGGAGTACACAACGGAAGCGTCCTGGACAGCACTGCACGGGACTCTGTACGTCTTTGCGCTGTCTGAGTACGTTGCGCCCAGCGCAGCAGCGATGCCCCTGAGCAGGGTGCTGGGGACGTAGGTGTACGTTGTGCCCGAGTCGAGGACTGCCTTGCGCCTGGTGGTGTCGATAGTGGTGTCGACAGTGGTGTTTGCATAGGAGGATGACGAGACGCCAACCCCAGAGAGCGTGATGAGCATGCGGGAGTCGCTGATGAGAGGCACGGTGGCAAGTGCGCCCTGGTACTTGGAGTGGTCGACGCCGCCAAAGAGGACGGTGCCACCTCTGGTGGTGTCGCTGGCGAGGTAGAGCGAGTAGGCGGTCTTGGAGATGAGGCCTTGCTCGAGCATCTTGCGAGGCATGTTGGCGTAGGGCCGGTTCGATGCCTCGAGGCCCTGGAGGCCAATGCCCAGGAGTGCGACTGTCGCGGTGACGTCTGTAGCGACTGCGAAGCTGAGGTCTGCGATGGCTGTGCCGCCGATGGCGACAGTGTCGAAGCCCCAGAGTCCTTTGGCGTGCGAGTTGTCGGTGTATGTGCTGCTGAACTGGGTGTTGTTGTTGTGGAAGGAGGAGGATGCGTCCCTGTTGAAGGAGCCGTACTTCTGGCAACTGGTCTTGGAGGCTGCTGTGGGTGCTGGTGCTGGGACAGCGACTGTCTGGACGACTGTCTGGACCTGCTGGACTATCGCAGTGTCTCTTTTTCCTAGCTCTTCATCATCATTAATACCATCATCATCACCATCATTAATACCCAAGTGACGCTTCTGGTAACACCCCTGGTTCGCAGAGCTCATGACCCAGAGGTCAGAGGAGCCCGTGTCGAGGGCCACCTGTATGGTCTGTGGGGGCGTGCCGATGGCGAGCTCAGCAGTGTAGAAGATGGCCTGGCTCGTGAGCCCCGTGTCGATGCTGCGCTTGAGGAGGGTGTCGGTATCGGTGTCGGTGCTGGTGATGGTGCTGATGCTAAAGTCGAGGGGCACAATGTTCTTTGCGGTGGTGAGCACCACGAGCGTAGCTAGCGAGAGCGAGAGCATCTTTATCTTGTGTGTTATGCTATGATATGGCTATGGCTATTACTTAGTTGTTGTAGTTGTAGTAGTAGTTGTTGTATACTTTATTTTATCCCACCCTTCACAGCCAGAAGGGCCAGTCTGTTTATGTTTATGCCTCAGAGCTTCAAGCTTCCAGCTTCAAACTTCAAACTTCCAGCTTCAAGTACTACCGAGCATAACATGTCACAGCTGCTTTGGCGAGCATCTGCGAGTCAAGTTGGGGATCTCTGTATAACCACACAATAGACCTGCAGACTGGTGACTACTATAAGTACTATATGTACAACAACAACTAGTACTACTACTACTACTACTACTACTACTACTACTACAACTACTACTACAACTACTACAACTACTACAACAACTAAGTAATAGCACTAATAACACCCTCTATCACCCTCTATCAACACTAAAACACCAAAACAACACTAAAACATCGCCAAATCTCGAATCTGAAACTTTTTAGTGGCTGCGAAACGATGCAGCGAAGCACAGACACCCAGATTTACAGTCTGTTCTTCTCTTCTCTTCTCTTCTCTTCTGGTTATCTAGGCATCTAGGCATCTAGGCATCTAGAACTGGAACTGGAACTGGAAGTAAGCTTAAAGTGCAACATCCGTTCCATGCCTGGTATGACTAATCCCATAACTAATCCCATCTCATCCCAATCTCATCTGAAATAACCATCTCTGGCACAAAGCAGCACTGTACCACTACGATATCTCTGTAGACATTGTATTAACCAATTATATAATACAATATAATATAATATAATATAATATAATATAATATAATCATCTCCTAATCAAAGCAGCAGGCCAAGGCCCAGTGCTGCACACACACCGACAACCACACCAACAACATTTGCACCGGTGCTGGCTGCCCCTCCAGACTTTTGGTTCGACCCGCTAGCTGTGCTGGTTTGTCTGGTGCTGGTGGAGCTCTTTCTGGCATTACTAGTGACAGTTCCAGTACTACTAGTACCAGTGCTAGTGCCATTATCACTCCCAACATCACGATTTGTGAAAATATCAGCAGTCGCAGTCACAGTGAGCGAATCACTCTCCAAAGTGCTCCACGTCGCAGAGTACTGCTCCGCACGCACCGCAGAGGGCACAGAGGACGTAATCACCTCCACATCCTCTTGGTCAGAGTACTGCGCCTGCGCAAGCGAAACCTCGTACGCATCCAGATCGTACACCACGTACGCACTCTGCAAGAACGAGTCTCCCAGAATCAGCTGGTCGTTCCCGCTGCTAAACAGCGCAAGCACACAAGTGTCGCTGCTGGACGACACTTGCAGCGTCAGTGTCTCCAGCGCAACGCGGATCAGCTTCCCCTGGAATTCATACACCAGATTGTACCCCTTCGCTGCGCTGCACGACATTGTGTAGTACCCAACGCTGGAGCTGTATTTCAACTTCAAACTATCGGCAATCGCATCAATCAGAGTCTGTGGTATGTATGTCAGTGTAGTACCAGAGTCCAGCAGCGCAGCACGGTTGTTTGTGTCAATGGTTGTCTGCTTCTGCTCGGCACCAGAGGTCGACTCTAAACCAATACCAGAAAGCGTGATTTGCAACTTGATCGACTCTTTGTACCCACTCTCCTCCAGAGTATTAATGATTGGCACAGTGACCAGCGTGCCATTGTACTTGGCATGGTCCACACCACCAAACAGGATTGTACCAGACGCAGCATCATAGCTGTTCAGGTACAGCGAATACACACGCTTGTGGATCTTGCCATCCTGCACGAGGCGTGTAGGCAAGTTGGCATACTTGTGCTGGCTGTTCTTCGCCAACGACCCCGAGTACGTCGTCTCGAGCCCTTCAAACCCAATGCCCAGCACGCCCACGGTCGAGTTCGTCTGGTTCGCAACGGCAAAGGACAGGTCGTTAACAGTCACGCCGCCAATCGTCACGTCGTCGTAGCCCCACGTCCCGTAGGCGAACGAGTGGTCGCCATAAATGATGTAAAACTCCGTGTTGTTCGAGGTGTAGCTCGATGACTGCAACTTGTCAAACGTGCCGTACTGCGAGCAGTCAATCCCATCAGAATCAGAATCAAAACCTGAGCCTGAGCCTGAGCCTGAGCCTGAGCCTGAGAATGGAGAAGATGTAACAGTCTGTGTCTGGAAGGCTGTCGCAGTCGCAATGTCGGTGCTGTACCCCCAGTTCACAATCGTCGTGGTGCTGTACTCGTAATCCTTCTTCATCCCATTCTTTAAAAAGCTGGGAATCTCAACACCAGCATCAGCATACTCCTCCTCCTCAATGACTCTAAACTTGGCACCACCGCCATTGGACTCGCAGTATGGATTATCCGACCCAGTGATCCAGAGGTCGGAGGACCCAGTGTCCAGCAACACAGTCACATTCTGGCCAGGCGTGCCAACATACAGCGACGCCGCGTAAAAGTTCTGCTCGTTCATCAGCACCATCTCAGCAGTCCCGTCAGTGGAGGCCCGCTTCTCGAGGCGGGCCTTGCGTGCGCCTTTGGTGGCTGTCTCGAAGGAGGAGCCCTTGTACACTTCAAAGTCAAACGCGACAATGTTCTTCGCAGCAGTGCTCGTGAGCAGTGTGAGTAGCAGCAGTGATAGTGATGGTGGTGTCATCTTTTCTGTGGTGTATCAGTAAATGGTGTATCCATAAATGGGTTAAAAGCAAACTTTTATAACTCTCACCCAGTCAAGTCGTGTCGTGTCGGCTGTGATCTGGAGGCGATGCTGAAAAGCAATGGCTTGGCTGTTGCTCTTTGGTGCGGTGCACTGTAATGTAATACTTACTATACTATACTGTAATATAATACTATGGTACTATAATACTATGATACTAGTAATATAATATAAATAATATAAATAATATAATATAATATAATATTCGATGTTTTATTCAAAGAGTGAAATTTCGCTGTTTGGTGGTGTTCCACTGCCGTGCTATATTTAATACCCATTTATTTTATTTAATACTACTCCGGAAAGGAACACCAGCGTCGTCAGCTGAGCACTGGACTGGCGGGTCCAGTGCTGCTGGATATTAGTCACAATACAGATACAGATACAGCCAGGGCTTTCGTTCTCAAGTTGTCTCAACGTTCTCACGTTCTCACGTTCTCACGTTCTCAAGTTCTCAAGTTCTCCGCAGCCTCGAGAAAAGCCTTCTCGAGAGAACAAAACCCTTTAAAACCACAACTCGAGGACTGAAAACAGACGAGATGTGAGAAGCACCAGATACAGGGACCCTCTCTCAACACAACAGAGAACAACTACTCCAACTACTCCAACTATTACCTCTTTTACATAAAATGATGTAATTGGTGTCTATTCCGAGGGTTTATTTTGATTTCAAATGGTCGGATTTCAAATGTCCCAAAGCGGTAATTGCGCAACTCGGTCACACCGGATTCCCGTCTCGGAAAACAACAGAAAAGGCGGTTTTAGCTCAGTCGGGAGAGCGCTAGACTGAAGATCTAGAGGGCCTGTGTTCAATCCACAGAAATCGCATTCGTTTTTTTTCATATATAATAATAATATAATATAAATCATTGGCTTGATGTTTTCTTTGGATTGACTCTATATCAATCAATCAATCAATCAATCAATCAATCAATCTATCTATCTATTTTGTTCACAAAGTCTACACCTCATCGCTCAATTTATAATCATAATCATAATCATCCCGAAACAAAATTTATTGAAAACCTCGAAAACTATCAAATATAAATAAAACTTGTACAACAAAAATCACAACAACCATATCCATAACCATATCAATCAATAATGTCTGGGGATCCTGCTCCTTCAAAATCAGTGGTTGGCCCATCTGGGAGAAAAATCATCTACGACAAGGATGGCAAACCGTGAGTACTAACATATCTATCTAATCACATACTACTATTCATCCAAAAATAAAAAGGCTAATCATATATATACCATATAACAAATAGATGCCGTGCTTGCAACACCCTACTAGACTTTAAAATGGCAAATATGGGAACCAAGATGCCTACAAAACTACCTGCTGCTAATACTACTGCTAATACTACTGCTAATACTACTGCTGTTGCTACTGCTGCTACTGCTGCTGTTGCTGTTAGCACCACTGGGTACCCTAAAACATGCCCACCAGACGTTACAGAACTAGGCCGCTCCACATGGACATTCCTCCACTCCGTCGCAGCAACATACCCTGAGGCCCCAACGGACGCCCAGCAAACAGACATGAAGAGCTTCATCGGCCTCTTTGCCAAACTGTACCCATGCTGGTTCTGCGCAAAGGACTTCCAGGCATACATCGCCAACGAGGAAACCAAGCCTAGGGTCAAGACTCAGGAGGAGTTTGGCAGGTGGCTCTGCGACGCCCACAACGAGGTTAATCTCAAGCTCGGCAAGCCAAAGTTTGACTGTGACTTATGGAGACAGAGATGGAAGAATGGCTGGGATGACGGCTCTTGCGAGTGATCTCTACAATATCAGATATGTCATGTGTCATAGTAGTAGTAGTAATTGTTTCTGTATATAGGTGGTTCATATAATAATAATAATAATATAGATATCATGTGAATAGACTCAAGTCGAGTGGCACAGAACTCCCCCTCCCAGAAGGATACAGCTTCTCGCGCCCGCTAAACACTCGTGGCTTTGGCAAATCATTCTGGTTGACAAACCGGAATCTCGAATCGTCAATGGTGATCCTCTGCCCACCACCAGCCTTCGCATTCAACGTATACGCCCTCGCGTCAATCTTTGGCTTGCTGCCAGACTCCTGTGGTGGTGCTGGTCCTGCCTGTTCATTACTGCCACCAGCTCCAAACAACCGCTGCTTAAAACTAACAAAATGGTGGTTTCCGCTCGCTGCGTCGAAGTGTGGTGGTGCAGATGGTGATGAGGACGATGATGGTGGGGCTGGTGGGGCTGCTCTTGATGGTGGGGCTGTGAATGCTGGTGCTGATGGAGGTGGAGGTGCTGACATGGAAGGTAGTGGTGCTGACATGGAAGGTAGTGGTGCTGCTGGTGCTGCTGGTGCTGCTGGTGCTGCTGGTGCTGCTGATGGAGATGAATCGCCAGTACCATCCACAACAAATCTATCATCTCTCTTTTTCGCAATGTCTGCTAAAAATCCCATACCACCAGCTGGGGGTGCTGGCGCACTTGGCGCACTTGGCGCACTTGGTGCACTTGGTGCTGAAGAAGCTGGTAATGCTGGGGCAGGAGGTGGTGCGCTTGGTAATGCCGGGGCCGATGGAATTGGTGCTGCAACCTTCTTGATCAGAGATGGAGCTGATGGAATAGCAGCTGCAACCGGCTGTGGTCTCGACGAAGGAGAAGGAGAAGCACTATTATTACTAGTACCATCAACCACAAAACGATCGTCTCTCTTCTTTGAAATATCAGCCAAAAATGCTAATCCACCAGGTGGGGCTGCTGGTGGAGCTGGTGGAGCTGGTGGAGCTGGTGGGGCATTGCCATTTGGATTTGGGGCTCCCATAGATGGTAGAGGTGCTGGTGCTGGTGGGGCTCCCATACCAGGCATTGGAGGTGCTGGTGGTGCTGGTGGTGCTGGTGCTGATGATGTAGGTATGCTTGGTGCTGCATTATGTGCATTGGATGTGCTTGGAACCTTATCAACGACAAATCTATCATCTCTCTTCTTTTGAATATCGGTGAGGAACGCTAGTCCGGGTGTAGACCCTGTTGGAGAAACCGCTGGTGGTTTCCCAGGAGCATTGTGATATGGTGCTGGTGCTGAAGGCAGCATTGGTGGAGGTGCTGGAGGTGCTGAAGGTGCTGGTGCACCTGATGAAGGTGGTGCTGGCGCATGAGCATGAGGAATTGGAGGGGCACCACCACTTGGTATGCTTGGAGCACCTCTAGGTGGTTGTGGTGTGGAAACATGCACTTTAGAAGCGAATTTCTGAGAAAGCATGTCAGCCAAACTAGCCTGTGGGTTTGATGGTGGTGCTGCAGTAGAAGGAGGTCTTGGTGCAGCAGCAGCAGCAGCAGCAACTGGATCTGATGCTGCTGTTTGTTGCGAAGCTGTAAAGTTTGTTGGGACTTTATCAACAACATGAGAGTCATCTCTCTTCTTTTGGATCTCAGCCAAGAATGGTAAACCACCACCTGGGGCTGGAGGCGCTGCTGGGGGTGCTGCGGGTGCTGAACTTGAGCTCTTCTTTGGTGCTGCTGGTAGTGCAGGTGAGCTCATCGAAGGCAATGGTGGAGGTGCTGGTGCTGCTGGTGCTGCTGGTGCTGGTGCACCCATCGAAGGCAAGGGTGGAGCTGGCGGTGCACTCATTGAAGGCAATGGAGGAGGTGCTGGCGGAGGCGCGCCTGCGGGTGAAGATATTGAGGGCTGTTTTCTGTGTGGTCTGGAGGCTGGCATCTTTGGAGCAGACGGCGAGCCAGGGTTGTGCAGTGGGATCTCGAATGAATTGACAGAGGCGTTGCGTACATGTGTGCTTTTCCCTGGAACCTTTGGTGGTACTCTGCCAGCTGGGCGGTTTGTTGGGATACGAGGAGCATTACCAGTGGGTATTGGTGGTGCTCCCATGCTTGGAATTGGAGGTGCACCCAAGCTTGGGATCTGAGGTGCACCTGAAGCTTTTCTCTGTGGTCTGGATGACGGCATAGATGGCGCTTGTGATGTTGGTAATGATGGTATGGCAGGGGCGCTTGGTGTGCTACCGAGATTGTTCTGGTTCACCGAGACGTGGTGCTTCAGCTTAGGTATACCGTTGGCAAACAAGCCGCCCAATTGGGGTACCGCTGGTGCTGAAGGCGCTGAAGGCGCTGCTTGTGCTGATGATGATGGTGCTGATGCTGATGGTGCTGATGGTCTTCCTGTTGGAATGCTTGGTGAGACGCCAACTCTTGGGGCGCCTGGGGCGCCTGGCCCACCAGGAGCACCTGTGACTTTCCCACCGACAGCAGGCCCACTTCTGTCGTCAGTCTCAACGTTCTTAAGCTTCTTCCCCTTTCTGATATCACCTAGCAAGGCATCTACACTCATCACTGGCGCGGCAGGTCTGCTAGGCCCCGATCCAGAGCCCATGCTTGGAGGCAGCCCGCCCGGTGGGGGAGGAGGTGGTGGTGGAGCAGGAGGCATTGTTGTCGCACTGGTGAACTTGATTGTGGTCTTGATCCTGATCCGCTCTGCTCTGTTCTTGTTGTTCTTGTTGTTCTTGTTGTTCTTGTTGTTCTTGTTCAGCCTGAACCTGGGACTGAGCCCTACGTCTGCTCTGTGGTGTCTGGATGTTACCCGGAAACGGATGGCTATAAAAACGATTGAAAATTCTCACCAAAACTTTTTATATTGTTTTACTAGAGTGAAGAGACTTGACAGAGAGACTTTAACTGGGCTTTAACTGGACAAGCATTGTGGTTGGATGTTCCATTGATGTCTGCTGGTGTACAGGAGTAGAACAGTGATTTCGTGGGATTTCAATCCATTGCATTGGTCTCATTTATCGTGATTCTCTGCTGAGTGATTCTTTATTCTTTATTCTTTATTCTTTATTGATAGGAATATATCCTATTGGCTCCTTCGAAGATCCTTATGTCTTTTTCCTCCGTGGTGTAATGATTCAAAGGGGGGCCTATATCAAAACTTCCAATCCTTATCTGGTCTAACTTACAGCAATTAGTAGGATTTTTGCGCTATGGGTATAGACGTGCTTCAATTTCTGTTTGAAGAGATTTGATCAAGTTTGGGATATTTATACGTGTATAGTTTAGGATAGATTAGGATAGATTCTATAGTGGCATATAATCAATTGTATCGCTATTCAAATTCCCAAGAGTGATATTATAGTTGTGTAGTTGAAATTTTTAGCGTTGTATTTCGAATCTCAGACTGAAGGTGTGTCTGTAGATCCTTCAAATTAACACTCAAAATATTTCTCTGAATGTCTATGTATGTGTATTAGTCAAAATACACACTACCAGCCAGTGGCGTAACAATAAATGTGTATCTTCACTCTTTCTAATTCTACTGGTCCAAATTCGGGAAGATCTGTTGCATCAACAAAAAAACAGAATCCAAAGAAGTACCCATTTTGTTTAAAATAAAGAGCCAGAATCTAAAAAATGCCAAAACTCTGCAAATCGACTGATATCAGTTGATATCTAGGTCAATAGGTGCTTATTACCATAATGACAATAAGTGGAGAATACTTCAAGAGGACGGAAAAGACACTTGTACATAGCATTAGAGTTAAGGTTTATTACAATTTAAGAGATTGCGTTGAAACATTCACTTTACCGTTGATCAGTTCCTATGCTGGGCTATGTCAATCTTACTGCTAAGTCCCGGAGTTTGAATTCGGACAAATCTTATCACAGTTTAGGTTAAAGTTGCTTTCCCAAGAGTCGCGTTTTGTTTGTTTTGTTGTTTGTTGTGTTGATATCAACCTTGAGATGGCTAGAAACCATCACTTTTTTTCATCCATATTGAGAAATCCAAGCAGGGTATTTCATCAAATTGGGTTGCTTAGAACTGGGGTCTGTTTTCTCAGGGTAGCGCGAACTGCTCATTTTGCTCCTTCATCTTTTGAGAGGATAATACCGTGTTTGTCCTTTTGTGTCAGATCAAAAAAAAAAGAACCCATGTCTAAACTCCAGCGAAACTGGGAAAAAAAACAAATGAAATAAGGTTGCAATCAGAGGCTTTAAACTGCTGGCTACTACTGAACGATTGGATGAAGGTTGCTGCTCGGCTTTGTAAGTTTAACACACCTGGCCCAATCTAAGATAGAATTACTTGAAACTAATAACAGCTCATCAATTTCATAGAAAAGATTTAGATTGTTTTGGAAAGGAAGAGAACAATAGCGTTTCAATAAGAGACACCTGTACTATTGTTCTCAGTATAAAGATCACAGTTTTGCATCATTTTTTGCTTTAAGCTATTTCAGCTCAGTTCACAGGGTATAAATCTTATAAGAATCGGATGGATACCTCTGTTTACACTATTTGAAGTTTTGGATCGTTTGGTTCGCAACTAATCTGAAAGAACTGAAAGAATCAAGATCAACTAAAGAAACAGCTTTCTAAAGGCAAAAGACCAGAAATCAAAAACAAAAAAAAACAAAAAAAACACTCTCTTGTGAAAATGATGGGATACCAGCAAAACAAACAAAACCAAAAGTGAGTTATTTAGAGGTTTTTCTTATATTTTTTTTTTCTGATCTGATGATGTGTTTTTATGAGATTGCTTTTAGGTTTCCATGATTTATGGTTTGGGATCATGGCTAATGAAACCAAGTACACTCGTACAGATTTATGAATATAATAATTACACTTTACCTAGCATACTAACACTATGATTTATAGATTACCATCTTTTACTGAACTGACGTCATTTTTTTCATCAAATCTACAGATCAACGATAGATCAAGTATGCATGCAGATGGACCGAATGCTGTACAAATACAGCAGCTTCATCAGCATCCCAGACATCAATCACTGTCTGCCCCAATGACTGCATATCCTTCTGCACAACCTCCAGCTCCCTATGCTAATTTCAATAACCCATTTTCTGAGCAACAGCCACCTGGCTATGGTTATCAACAACAACAACAACAACAACAGCAGCAACAGCAACAGCCACCTATTGCTCCATATCAGACATACTATGAAGCATCGCACTATCAATTTCCTCCTCCAAACAATGATTCTAACTATGTGATTTCTAGCAATGGTAGAAATCTTGCACCAATACCACATCCAAGAGACCCAAGTTCATTTGCTTATGATAGAAGATTGTCTTTACAGATTGCTCCATACCCGGTACACCATGCTAAAACAGATTCTTATGATTCACAAACATCTTTAAATACTTTGGCTGATGTTGCCAGTTCTGATGACGTTAGGGTTTTGTTTGCTTCTATTGAGAATTCATTATCGGGGTTCAAGGTTTTGAACTCGATATTTAACGATGTGAATTACGATTTGGTGCAAAAGCTAAAGGCTTCAATGACTGACTTAGATGATAAGATCAAATTACAGTTTGAATATTCATCGCCAGAAAATAAGAATCAACAATATACCAATATCTCAAAAGGAAAAGCCCAGCAGTTTATGAATGATATTCCATTAACAGCTTTACTCACAGCTTTGAAAATCACAGATGAACTGCATGACACATTAGAAAATTGGCTAAACTACAAGAGACACGAGGATCCTGTATTCAGACAGACTGGTAGTGAAGTTAATAACAATGCTGCTGGTTTTGTAAGACCAAACACTCAACAACAACAATATTACTATGGTGTTCCTGCTCCACCTGCTCTACCTGCAACAAACGGAGAAAATGCGTATGCTGTAACGCCAAGTCTAGTTAGTACAGAATCCTCTACAGTTACTTCACCAAAAAAAGATCGTGATGATCAACCATTTTCCAAAAAGAGAAGATATACCACTGCAAATACTAGTACTGGAGAGGCTATCGGTGGTTCTAAAAATAAGAGTGATTCTGTATCACTTGTGGTTAAGCCTCCAAAGCCTGTGACGAACAATGAAGTTAAGCCACCACCAGTAAAGGGTGTTTTCAATGAAGATTTGTCACTAAAGCCTGATCTGAAGTGTCGGCAATGTGGATCTGATGATACTCCGGAGTGGAGACGTGGTCCATATGGTAGTAGGTCTTTGTGTAATGCTTGTGGTTTGTTTTACGGGAAGTTGATTAAACGGTTTGGTTTTGATGAGGCTGCTTCTATTATGTTGAAACGTAAGAATTCTGGTAATGGGGATGACAGAAGAATACCAGTTGAATAATAATAATAATAGACAAATTAAGAATTAATTAATATTTAATATTTAATGGATACAATGATGATTTTTATATAGATTGTATATCGAGTATTTATTCATGTATAATAATTTTCCAGTATTTGGTTGTCTAAATCATATTGTTTCCATAGTTTAAACCAGAGTGGGTACTGTTCATTATTAACATCCACAGTTGGTATCATTTCATCCCACTTCATGGATGTACCGAATAAGCATAGCTCTTTAAAGCTAGAATGTTCAGAGTATGGGATTGTCAACGTTGAAGATTTCTTGAATTGCAAATCCAAAAATTCCTTATACTTTCCAGAAGTTTCAGAGCTGGTTGATGTTTCCTGCATTGTGAGATTCAAAATCTCCGTGTGGTCCAGTCCTTTCAACGATGCAGTTGTGTGCCTCATGTAATTAATATAACTCCATCCAGTAGGCTTCAGCATAATGATCCTGTTGTTGGCATACTTTGACAAGAATGACTTGTTTGCCAGTTGTTGCATGCTCACAACATGCACTTGGCAAACGCTGGGGTCCTCCATTTCAAACAGCGACATGTCAAAGCCTTCAATGTTTTCCAGAAAGCTCCACCGCTTAGCAGATATGTAGACTTTTGTGTTGAGTACCTTGGCTAGCGAGGTGTATAGTTTTTCCTTTCCAATGGTGTATGATCCAATGAGGACGATGTAATTGTTGCTGGTCTTGTTGAAGAAATTTAGAATGCTTGGTTTTTTGATCGTACTGGAGACAATGCTGTGGATGAATGAGCATGTTTGTGATATGACAATGTCCTGGCGCATGAAGGTGTATAGTGGGTTGAGATATGTTGTGTCGAGGTATATCTTGTTGAAATGGATGTGTTTGAGGAGATTCAGCTGCGCTTTCGAAACTCTAAAGTCCCCAGTGTGCAGCGTGTTGTTGATGGTGATCTCTGGACTTGCACTGTCGTGTTCTTGGAATAGGAATACAGCTCCCCCAGGACAGTGATTTGCATCGATGAGCGTGACTGTCACTGTTGGTGTGATGCTGAAGGGGATATCAAAGGGGATTGGGACGATTTTGTCTGGGGCAATGTGGAGGACTTGTGTCAGGAGGTTTGCGGTGGTTTGCGACGTGTATATTGTGCCTTGGTTCCAGCTCTTTGTGAGCCCAATGTAATGGTCCGAGTGGAAGTGTGAGAGGAAATACTGGGTGATTGTGTCGTGGTTTTTGAACTGGAAGCCATCCACTATTATCTTGTGGGTTGCGAAGGATATGATTTTGAAGTCTGGGATAGATTTTGTGCGGTTGAGTGTTCTTGGTTTTTGTTCTCTTCGTATTTTCTTTTCCTTGTGTGTAGAATCTTGTTGCTGTTTTTGTTGCTTTGAAGGTGAAGTTATGAATTTGTGCTTGCTTGGTTGTAAAAGACACATTTCGACATGGGATTCACGCTCTTGTAGGGATAGTTTCTGTAAAGTAGCATCACATAGTGGGCACTCAACGGTGTCTATGAAGTCATCTTGGATTATTTCCTCTTCAGCACCAACTGTTACATCCATCCCTGTATCAAATTCAGCAGAATCAACATCAGCATCAGCATCAACACCGCCATCAACATCAACATCAACGATTTCCACAGTAATATCAATATTTTCCGTCAGATCGATAACCTCAGAGAATGATCTTTTCTTCTTCTTCTTCTTCTGTTGTCGTACCAAGTCAAAGAGTGTCTTCTGCGTCATTCCATTTCTTCTTTCTTTCTTTCTTTCTTTCTTTCTTTCTTTCTTTCTTCTTTCTTTCTTCTTACAGTTCTGTTGCTTTCTGTGATATTTTGATGTTTATGTCAAATATATATATTTTTCATAATAAATATATTGCTTCCATCGCCAAAACTTTTAAAGAAAAGATACAAAACTAGATGGGTCTTTTGACGATTATAAGGAAACAGAAGCTGAAGGATAAGGAGCAGAGGGTTCTGATGCTGTAAGTAGCTTGTGAGTTGATTATGTTGACTGAAGCCCATATTAAATAACATCTTTTTTTTATTTTGTTTTCAGTGGACTCGACAATGCTGGGAAATCATCAATAGTGAAAAGCATCATGAAACAAGATTTAAAGGGAGTAGCGCCTACGATGGGGTTTGAGATCAACAGCGTGTCGTATGGCGGGTACATGCTGAACATCTGGGATGTTGGTGGGCAAAAGACGCTGCGGGCCTTTTGGTTCAACTACTTTGACAAGCTGGACGCGCTGATCTGGGTGATTGATCTGAGCTGCATGGAGGAGAGGCTCGAGGAGAACTTTGCGGAGCTGTACAGGATCCTGAGCAACGAGAAGCTGATGGGGATCAAGATACTGATCTACTTGAACAAGATTGATCTGTATGGAGGTGGAGAGGCGAGTGTGGAGGAGATCAAGGCTGGTATTGTGAGCAGGCTGTCTCTTGGGGCGATAGACCGCGACAAGTGGGAGATTGTGGAGTGCAGTGCATATACTGGTTTCCAGGTGGATAAAGGGCTTGGGTGGTTGACTGGTTGTGTATAAAATTTGTTATAATTATTATTATAAAGTAGAGTCAATACAGTTAAATTGCCGATGTCGCATAATCCTTGGGATTGATCCAAGAACACTGAGAAAGCAACAAGTTTTGAGAAGGTACAATATGGATATGGTGTCTAAGTACTGTGTATATATATACATATATATTATATACCAATACCAATACCAATACCAATACCATTACCAGTGTTTAATACCAGTATTTAATACCCAGCCAGACCGGAGCTTTTCGGGAAATCTTGATCGCTCCGCGCGGACACCCGAAACTCCCCGGAGCGGCCAGGCGAGAAATTTTTTTTGGATAAAAAACGCTGCGATTCCCCAGATTTTAATTTACTTTCCACTCTCTTTCACTTCTCTTGTCAAACACATCTTTTTATATTACAACACAATGGTCAAAGTCACAGTTCTAGGTGCTGCCGGTGGTATCGGTCAACCACTATCCCTGCTTTTGAAGCTATCCCCATACGTCACCGAGTTGGCTCTGTTCGATATCAGATTGGCTAGAGGTGTTGCTACTGACTTGTCCCACATCAACACCAACGTCAAGGTCACTGGCTACGAGCCAAAGTCCAAGACCGACAACGAAACCATCAAGGAGGCCCTAAAGGGCTCCGAAGTTGTCATCATCCCAGCTGGTGTCCCAAGAAAGCCAGGTATGACTAGAGATGACTTGTTCAACATCAACGCCTCCATCATCAAGTCCCTAGCCACTGCTATCGCCCAGGCTGCTCCAACTGCCAACGTCTTGGTCATCTCCAACCCAGTCAACTCCACCGTCCCAATTGTCGCTGAGACTTTTAAGAAGTTTGGTGTCTTCAACCCAAGACGCTTGTTTGGTGTCACCACCTTGGATATCGTCAGAGCCAACACCTTTATCAAGGAGTACGACTCTGCAAAGACCTTGGACTTGGACTCCCTAAAGGTGAACGTTATCGGTGGTCACTCTGGTGAAACCATTGTCCCACTTTACTCCATCTCTAACAGCTCCTCTGTCTACAAGAGCTTGACCCCAGAGCAGAAGAAGCAATTGATCCACAGAGTCCAATTCGGTGGTGACGAAGTTGTCAAGGCCAAGAATGGTGCTGGTTCCGCCACCTTGTCCATGGCTTACTCTGGCTACAAGTTTGCCGAGGCTTTGCTAAAGGCCTTGAACGGTGAGGCTGGTGTCGTTGAGGACTCTTTTGTCTACTTGGACCCATCCATCCCAGGTGCCTCCAAGGCCTTGCAATACATTGAAAACAAGGCCTCCTTCATCTCCTTGCCAGTCTCGTTGGGCCCACAAGGTGTCACCTCTATCGATGCTGACATTTTGGGTAAGTTGAGCGACGACGAGGTTAAGTTGACTGAAGTTGCCATTGGTACTTTGCAAAAGAACATTGCCAAGGGTGTTGCTTTCGTCAACCAGGTTAAGGCCAAGTTGTAATGTAAGACTGCATAAAAGATAAAATGGTTACGAGAGAGATGTATATATTATCTACATGAATGAATTAAAATACTATAGTTATTTGTAAGTCCCATGGTCGTCTGCTGATACTCTCTGGCGAGACGAGATAAATAAAATAAAAAAAAAGCAGTATCTCCTCGCCAGGTACCAGTGTCTTTCATATTGCCATTGCCTTTGCCATTTCCATTTCCATTTCCATTGCCATCACCTGACTGTGATCCTCATCTCATCTCATCTCATCTCATCTCATCTCATCTCATTACATCTCTCTCTCTCTCTATGGTTTAATACCCAAAACGCTTCCTCTGATCCGATCCTCAGCGTAGTCCCATTAGGCCCATTAGTCCCGTGTAATGGGACTGGACATGGAGGAGGCCTGAATCACACTGTGTGCATGACTCAATTCGAGTGCAACTCTGGGGTTGGTGGTGGGGAGCATGTGGAGGAGTGTTGTGGCATTGGCAGTAGGAATGGGCGTGTGTGTGTGTGTGTATGTGTGTGCGTGTGTGACGGTGACATGGCTCTCAGAATACTCACGCGTGCCCACAAACCACAGCTTTCAAAGAACACGCTTTGGCTTTTAGGATACACTCCAGTGTTAGTGCTAGTCCCGTTCTAGTCCCTTTCTAGTCCCACTTTCTCCCTTGGTTTTTCAACTTTTCTCCCAGAAAAAAAAGTGAACGACAAACCAAAACAACCAAAAAGAAACTGAGAATCAGCGCCTGTTGGAAAGCCTTTCGAGTGTCTGTCTGGTCCATATTACCCATTGCCCTATATCAAACATAGAACCCTGTGCCCCCCTGTCTCCTTCTTCACCACTGCATTCCTAGAGCTGAACAAGAAGCTGGGCCAAAACAAGAAAACAAAACATATCATATCCCTTTTCCTTCAGTTGCCTGATTGTGTCTTTCCAGAAAGCAAAGAACAACAGATCAGATATATTTGTTACAGAGAGCAAAGGTACATATCCCATATGCTGATACCAAGAAGAGCGTTATTACAAGTATAGTCTCCACATTGTCATTTACCATTTATCATTATCATTATCATTCTTCTTCTCAATCATCAATCATCAATCATCAATCATCAATCATCAGAAGCATATAATCAATATAATCATCATCTTCATCTTCATCTTTATCATTTTCAAAAACACTTTTTAGCTTTGTTTTACCGTTTATCATCATTCCTCCAGTTTCATCAACATCAATCTCATATCATATATCCCATATATAACCCATCATGTCTTTGAACCAACAGCAGACATCTTCACAACTTCAGCAGCAACAGCAGCAAAATCGCCCTTCAATGGTGACGGTCACGGTTCAGAATACACAGGACCATGAAGTTCAAATCACATATGACAATGCTGTAAATATTGGCCATGGCTCCTTTGGTACAGTGTCGAAATGCCTGTTGATGGCTCCTCAACAAGAAACAATTGCAATCAAGAAAGTGCTTCAGGATAAGCGTTTCAAGAACCGTGAGCTTCAGATAATGAAGAGCTTGAACAACCAACACATTATCAAATTGTACTACTACTCTTACGAGAATGACTTGTCAACTAATAATAATAACAACCTCTACTTGAACCTAATCATGGAGTACTTGCCAACTACACTATACAAGAGAAACCAATACTTTGCTTTGAAGAAAATAAGCATGCCACTAACAGAAGTGAAGATTTACATCTTCCAGATCATGAAGGCACTCGAATATATACACTCAATGTCCATTTGTCACCGTGATATCAAACCTCAAAACATACTAGTGGACCATCAGCGTGGTATCGCCAAGATATGTGATTTTGGCTCTGCAAAGATTTTGAACCCAAAGGAGCAAAACGTTAGTTACATATGCTCAAGATACTACAGAGCACCAGAACTGATCTTTGGTGCGACAAACTACACAACAAAGATCGACATCTGGTCCACGGGCTGCGTCTTTGCAGAGTTGTTGATTGGTCAGCCTTTGTTCCCTGGTGACAGTGGCATTGACCAGCTCGTTGAAATTATCAAGATCTTGGGTACCCCTACGCACGACGACATAATGGCCATGAACAGCAACTACGTTGACCACAAGTTCCCTTTCATCAAGAAAATACCATTGACCAAAATCTTTAAGAACTTGAACAATGCTAACGATGTCATGATTTTGGACTTTTTGGAAAAGTTTTTGTTGTTTAATCCAAACAAGAGAATCAGTGCCCATGAGGCTGTCAGAGACCCTTGGTTTAATGACTTGACTACTACTACTACTACTACTACTACTACTTCTGCTGCTGCTGCTGCTGCTGCTACAAATACTAATGCTAATACTAATAATACTAATACTAATATTAATAGCAGTCGTGGTGCTGGTACTGCTACTGCTACTGGTGCTGGTACTAGTGCCGGTACTAGTGCTGGTATTGGCGGTAGCAGTGTATAGAGTTGAGATAATGTGATAAAATATATAGTTTTTAGTTTGTTTATGTTTATTGTTCTTGCTTTTGGATTGTAAGGAAGGCCTTTTAAAAAGCTCAATAAGCCTGTAAACTTCGGCAAAATAAGACAGTAACACTCACATGCTATGTGACAGACTTCTTGCAAGACATTGACCTTCAACAGCCCCAATTGAAGCTGTGAACTCATGTAGTTTAGTGGTGCCTTGCAAAATATAATAATCAGTCTGTTGTTACCCTCCGTCCTCAACTTCCCAATTGGGAATTGTATTTATTTCAGTTGGTTGGCAAAAAAAAAAGTTTTAATGGCGGCAACGTCTTTCAGTCATCACTGGACAAACAAACGACAGGAACAAAACACAAGAGACTTCTCGAGAATCATGTCTGACGCCTCGTTCTTCGCCAAGTACAAGGTCGCCATCCTGGCTACGGTCGGTGTCACCGTCACCGCAGCCTCCGCGTACTACTTTTTGAACCAGGCCCAAGCCCAAGCTCCAGCTTCATCAGCTTCCCCAGCAAAGAAAAACAAAAAGAAGAAGAAGAAGAAGGCCAATGCAAACAAGGACAAGGACGCTTCTAGTGCTAGTTCTGCTGCTGCTGCTGGTACTCCTGCTAAAGAATCTGCTGACCCTAAATACCCTGTCACTGATGACAAGTTACCAGCCTTGACTAAGGAATATATTGAAGGTTTGACTGATGCTCAAAAAGAGGATGCTGCTTTGGCTCTGAAGGAAGATGGTAACGAATATTTCAAGAACAAGGATTTTGAAAAGGCCATCAAGTTCTACTCTGCTGCCTTGGACATCAAGGAAGACCCTGTCTACTACTCCAACAGATCTGCTTGTTATGTTGGTTTGGAAGATTACGACAAGGTTGTTGCTGACACAACAAAGGCGTTGGAATTGAAGCCAGACTACTCCAAGTGTCTATTGCGTAGATCAAACGCCTATGAAATTTTGGGTAAGTATGCCGATGCTATGTTTGACTTGACTGCTTTGACTATTTTGGGTGGCTTCAACAACAAGTCCTTGGAATCTATCTTGGACCGTGTCTTGAAGAAGCACTCATACGCTGTTGTTGAAAAGGACTTGGCTACTCAAGAAAAGTCTTTGCCATCCGCCTCCTCCATCTCCTCCTTTTACGGCGCCTTTGATTCTGAAACTGAGGTTGAAGGTGTCGATCCTGAAAACTTGACCTCTGGTTCCGGTGATTTCTACTTGATTAATGGTTTGAAAGCATTGGACAAGAGAACTGCAGAATCATATGAAGAATCTGATACCTATTTTGGCCAAGCCGTCTCTGTCTACCAAACTGAAGTTGAAGAAGCTGTTGATGAAGAAACTGAAGCTGCTTTGAACAAGAAGTTTGCTCTTGCTTTGGAATACTCTGGTACTTTCAAGTTCTTGAAGAACGACCCATTGTCTGCCTTGAATGACTTGGAAAAGTCTATCAAGCTAGCCCCAAGACCAAAGGCTTACATCTTTAGTGCCTTGATCTGTGCTGACAAGCACGATTTTGAAGCTGCTGACTATGAATTTGCTAAAGGTATCGCATTGAACCCAAAAAATTCTGAAATACACTATCACAGAGGTCAAATGTACTACTTGACCAACGACTTGGACAAGGCCAAGGCTGACTTTGAAGAAGCTAGAGACTTGAACCCAGATAATGTTTACTCTTATATCCAATTGGCTTGTATTGCCTACAGACAAGGTAGCTTTGAGGAGGCTGAAAAGCAATTCCAAGATGCCAAGAAGAAGTTCCCAACTTCTCCAGAAATTCCAAACTACTTCGGTGAAATCCTGTCTGATAAGGGCGATATCGCAAGTGCTATCAAGCAATTTGACATATCTTACAAATTGCAAGAAGCTTTGCCACGTATCTCCATTGGCGTCATCCCATTGATCAACAAGGCCACTCTGTTGGCTAAGGAGCCAACCCCAGAGAACATTAGCAAGTCTATTGAATTGTTGGAAAAGGCTATTGACCAAGATCCAAAGTCTGAATTGGCCAAGGTCACCTTGGCTCAATTGAAGCTACAAGACAACAAGATTGAAGATGCTATCAGATTGTTTGAGGAATCCTCCAAATTGGCTAGAACCTTGGATGAAAAGTTGCAAGCAACCAGTTTTGCTGAAGCTTCCAAAGTCCAATTGAGAGTTAAGAATGATCCTCTATTGAGTAAGAAGATTCAAGAGATGATTGCCCAATTTGGTGCTCAAGGTTTGGCTTAAACTCAAGATTACAGAAACTATGATCTATGATTAATTGGGTATGATTGTTGTTTTAAGTTGTTTTTTGATGAATAATGGAAGTTTTTTTTTAAAAAAAAAGAAAAAAGGGGGAGAGAAAAATCTTATTGTATATAGAGAATGAGTTTTCTCATTTATGAACTTTATTTAAGTACATTTTTGTAGTTATTTTGTAGCTTATTGGTAATTGCTTCTTGTTTAAAGTTGTCTGTCAATTATGACTGTGTATTTTCAACGGTTACCGTTGAGGCTGCATAAAAGTGTAAACAAACCCACAATTGAGTTTTTGATATAGGCATCTAATCCTCTACCTAAGAAAAGCAAATAACTTTTTAAATAAAAACTACAACTAGTCTTAAACTTTCCAAAAAATATATTTCCTAATAATCACCTATACCATCAAAATAAAACCGATTTCATGATAACGTCATAAAGATGCTTAGATCAACAAAGCACCAATAGCAAACAAACCAGCAGCACCGATGGTCAACTTGTTGGCACCACCTTCGTAAGTGTTAACTTGTGGAGTGGTGATGTTACCAGCTGGGCTGGATTGAGTGGCCAAAGTCACAGCTGGTGTAGCTGGTGTAGCTGGTGTAGCTGGAGTAGCTGGAGTAGCTGGGGTTTCTGGAGTAGCTGGAGCAGCTGGTTGAGATGGTTGAGCTGGGGTTTCTGGAGAAGCTGGAGCAGCTGGTTGAGATGGTTGAGCTGGGGTTTCTGGAGAAGCTGGAGCAGCTGGTTGAGATGGTTGAGCTGGGGTTTCTGGAGTAGCTGGAGCAGCTGGTTGAGATGGTTGAGCTGGGGTTTCTGGAGAAGCTGGAGCA
>JAJLVY010000058.1:0-30617 GCA_030570475.1 Liangdongia dendrica
CATTGAAGATTGAGAACTGGAGTCTATTTGGTTGAAATTTTGACAAACAAAGAAACAAAGAAACAAAGAAAGAACTCTCATAAAACTATTATACATACATCACTGGGAAATAAACTTAAAGATAGATATATTCACCAACTAATCAGCTCAATATGGACCCTGTAGACCCTGTATATTATAAGATTATAAAATGTTACGTAATCATCTTCACGTGACCCTGAAATTTTCCGTTTCGTTTCATTATTTTTTTTTCTCTGGCAGCGGTGAAAGATCAAAATAAAAGAAACTTTGGAACGTTGTGTTTACACTTGATCAACTTCAAAAGTGTCATTTTGTCCCAAACGCTGGTTCTTGCACATCAGGTTTCCGATAGTACCTCTAGACAGTCTATTTATTAGCAGCATTACTTACTTGGGGTCATAGAAAGTGTCTATTCCCAAGTTTTGTTTCCACGGTTCACGGTTCTCAGCTAAAACAAAACAAAACAAAACACAACACAACAAAACATAACGAAACAAACGCGTGTAAAATGGCTGCTAGATCAAACCCATTAAGAAGAATAGTCATCATCTCTGTGACAATAATCACTATACTACTTTTATTGTACAAATGGTCCCCAAGCAAAGCTCCTGATTTACAAGAGGTTTTAAAACAGATCCCAAATGAAAGTTTATTAAACTTGAATAGCAGAAAAGATGAAGAAATCACAAACAAATTAGAAAATATTGCTGAAAGATTATTGAAACAGCAAGACGAAAAGATTGAAAAATTGGAAAAGGACCGTAAGGACCTTGAAAAGAAGATTGAAGAACTGCGTCGCCCACCTGCTGACTCTACCCTTCGTGAAAAGCTAGCCTTTTTGTTCCCATACGATCAAAGCAGAAAATTCCCAGCCTACATCTGGCAAAGTTGGAAGTATGGGTTGAACGATGAGAGATTTGGTGAAAAGTTCAAGGAGGGTGAAACTCAATGGGCTGTCAAGAACCCAGGTTTTGTTCACGAATTGTTCAACGATGACACTTCTAGTGCTATTATTCACCACTTGTATGTCGGTATCCCTGAAATTGTCGAAGCTTATGATGCCTTGCCAAGTATCATCCTAAAGATGGATTTCTTTAGATACTTGATCTTGTTGGCAAGAGGTGGTATTTACGCCGATGTCGATACTCTCCCATTGCAACCAGTTCCAAACTGGATCCCAGAAAACGTTTCTCCAAATGAAATCGGTATGATCATTGGTGTTGGTACTGACCCTGATACCCCAGAATGGAGAAAGTTGTATGCTAGAAGATTGCAATTCTCCCAATGGGTCATCCAAGCAAAGCCAGGCCATCCAATCTTGAGAGAGGTTGTCGCAAAGATCACCGAAATGACTTTGAAGAAGAAGAGAACTGATGAAATGGTTATCAACAATAATTTGGACATTATGAAATGGACCGGTGGTGGTATCTGGACTGATGTCATCTTCACATACTTTAATGATTACGTGCAAAGTGGGTTGTACTCCAAGATTACCTGGAAGGATTTCACCAAGTTGGAGGTGCCAAAGCTGGTTAGTGATATCCTGGTTTTGCCAATCACCAGTTTCTCCCCAGGTATTGGTAAAATGGGTGCTAAAGGCGAAGACCATCCTTTGGCTTTTGTTAAGCATTACTTTGAAAACGTTTGGAAAAACAACTAGTTGAACCAGTTTCATTATCCATCCTACATCCTACATACTAGATCATTTATATTAATTTTTTTTTTCTTTTGTTAGTTATAATTACAAAAATAAATAAAGTAATAAATAAAAGAGCCATGGTGTAGCAATTGTGCATGATCATCTGGCTGTCTTCAGGCTTCAGACGCATGCAATTGTTTTTGCTTCATCTCACAAATTTCAGTCCATTGTGATGGAAATTCCCATGTTTTATAAACATTAGGTAAGATGTTGAATTGCATCAATAATCCAGCCTCCATATGCCACCCAATATGACAATGGAATGGCCAAATACCAGGATTATCGGCAACAAATCTTATAACAGCATATCCATAGCCTGGAATATTAATCGTATCTCTCTTGATGTATTCCCTATCTGGGTCCATTTGGTCGTAGTATTTGAATTTGAAATTACCTCCAGAAGCCCTCAAGATCCAAAACTTGTAACCGTGTAAATGGAACGGATGAGACCCGTCATCCAGGTTATTCACTAAAAGATCCACAACAGCACCTTTCTTGTTAATGTTGATAACAAATTGATCATCCCATGGAATGGTCAAATCATTTACTCGTAGTGACGCATCATCCTGGGAAACATTTGTTAATTCCTTGTATAACGTTGAAGTGTCCAGTGGTCTGGTGTAGTTAAAGAACCCCCTATCTAGCTTGTGAGCACCAATCATGAAAGAAGCATCGGCTCTGAAATGGAAATCCCAGTCCATTGGTGGTGGATCTGGGATCAGTGGGTGTAGTAGCTTCTCATCCAACTCTTGACATCTTGGGTCTCTATAATACTGATACTCTGTTGATAATGGAGATAGCAAGTTTGATAGATGTTTTTTTAAGCTATGGAAAGCACCAACTTGTCTTGGTGTATCTTCACCATAAGTCACAACAGCACGGGTATCTGTGTTCAACACTGGATTCATGTGGCCAAAACAGTACTCGTTAATTTTAGCATGCATCCAAAACATATTGTTGTCACTGGTGGCATTTGTTGTGAAAATAACAGAGTATCTTTGTGCGACAGCAATGTTCAAAACATCAATTTCAACAGGTTTCACGTTTGTACCGTCAGCTTCAATGATTGTTAATGGATGTTCATCAATGGTGAAGTCCATATCGGCAAAGAACCCAGAGTTGATCACACGCAATCTGTAACGAGTATCTGGCTTGAATTTAAAGACATGGTGCGCTGATAACGCGTTGTCAAATGGTCTTGGAAATTCATCTTTATACTGGAAAGTGTTTGAACCTTGGATTAGCCCATTGTCTGGTGTTGGTTCGTCGTTTTCATTATCTGGAGCCAAATAATCTTCGAGGTATGTTGACGCAACATCATGATAATGGTCCTGGATCATAACAACAACTTCTTCATCATAGTCGCTGCCAATTAATTCTTGTTCTTTGGCAGAGTGAATAACCACAGGACCCAAAACACCATCTGCATACTGTGTAGAATAATGTGAATGATACCAATACGTACCCCATTGTGTTTCATCTATAGTGAATTCATAAGTGTATGTGTAGTTCACTGGAATCTCACACTGATTAATCTGAGCAGCACCGTCATAGAAATTGGAATGATTGAAGAATAAACCATGGAAATGAATGGATGTTGGAGATGCACCACTGTTTTTAACATGGACCCTTAATGTATCACCGGCATTACATTCAACCATTGGGCCTGGAAACTTGCCATTGATAACAGTCATATTTCTCCAGACACCATCTGGAGCAGCCACGATGTCTGAGATTTCAAAGGTGTATTCTCTCACTTGGGGTGCTGCATTGTATTCCCACCCGTTGTGTTTGATGGCATATGCCTTGTTTGTGTTAAGTTTCCATTCTGGTGTTGAAAGCAGAGCATCATTCGTGATGTTGGAGAACTCCGATATGTCCAGTAGAGGTTCATATGTGTTTTTGATCTGAACTACTAAGTATACTCCAAAGAACAGTGTTAATGTGAATATAGAACCAACACCTGCAAAGTGTCTCCAAGAGGATCGCTTTGATCTGAATTGAAGAGTCTCGTGATCCATAACTAGTCGTAGTGAATAGTGTATCACAATGAATGGATGTCAATGAAAGATGACAAACCTGGGTTCATTCCTCTGGTTGTGTTTGTTTTAGTCAAAGCAGATCTAACTCGCCTTACACGTGTATGACTCTGTTGATTGACAGGCAGAAACTGATCTCACATTGCATGGTCCTCAGTGACTCTGGAAGTTCCCCATAGAGCCCATGGAGCGGTGTCACAGCATCATCAACACCAGTATTTCTGTTGTGTCTGAAAAAAAAATGGTCCTTCACTTCGTGCTGTTTTCCTGGTGAAGTTTGCATGTTAAATTGCTCGGTGTCTCGTGAACCCTTTCCTTCCACAACAAAACAGGAAAATTTGGTGATTCTCTTAAAACACTGCCACAGCGAGACAAATATCATTGCAAAGAGAATGTTGTTACTACAATCTACCAAACAGCTTGGTATCAAATCCTTTTCAAGGTCTTTGAAGCCATCTTTTTCAAGGGTGTTTTGTTCATCTCTGAAACACCAGCAACAACAACAACAACCACAACAACAACAACAACATACAAAACTCGAGAAAATCACATCAAAACTGCCGAAATCTCTACAAAAATATGCATCAAGATTCATCAACGCTCCTATCTCACACATAACTTCATTTGTTGTGCTTCATGAACTAACTGCGATAATACCACTGTTTGGGTTATGGTACATATTCCATCAGTGGAACTTTCTTCCAACAGACCTACCCTCATGGGTATTACTCAAGGGTAGTGCTGCTATAGAGAAACTCGTAAGTGTTACAAATATTGTACTGCATTCACCCTGCAGGTCTGGGATGGACGGTTTTTATTGACTTTATGGTTTAGCTTGGTGATAGTATTGCCGACTGGTCTGTACATGACCGTACAAGGTTTATTCTTGAAGGTGCTGTTGCATATGGTATTGTTAAGGTATGAAGTAGTTTCATTTGACTGGCATACTTCTGTATGTTAACACTTTTTTTAGGCTTCCTTTCCGGTTCGTGTTGCATTCTCGCTATTAATGACACCATGGTTCGCCAGGGTGGTGATTATCCCATTCAAGAGGGTATTCACGGAGAAAATACCCTCTTTATTTAAGAGTAAATCTGGTAATTAAAGTGACATTTCAAATGGTTTAGCTGATAATAAATGAACGGTAGCCAATATGTTGTGGAACTGTTTAAATGAGAATTTGTATATTTAATATCGACAACTGCATAGATAGCATAGTAGGCTGTCAGCACTTTTTGGTTGCAGTACACATCGCTGATATACACCACTATTCTTCAATAATAAAGAGTTGTGATGAGATGGAGCTTTAACTGTAGTAATGTTGCTTAGTCATCTATATCACTTTTGATCTGGTCAAACAACGAACAATTAATTGGTTTTACACCTTTTGCAACAAAAACTGTTTGATTTGAGTCAATAAAATCAGCAGTGTTTGGACTCATCGGTGTTGATTGAATAGAACACGATATATTTATTGTTGCATTTCTGCTGTGCAGTTTTTTATTTGATAGTTTTTTTACGTTCAAGCATATTCAATCTTTACATTTTGCATTTAACATCATATAGCAGAAGCAGCTTACAGTGTCCAGAAATGGCTATTCTCAACATTACAAGATTACATTCATCAAAAGGCACAGTACACATGATAAGGAGTACGAGATATTCATCATCTACTCGTTTTTTTGGATCATCACTACGGATAAATCAGAAGAACAAGAAGAACAAGAAGACGACCGGAACAGTTTCCACGAAATCTTCAGAAGAACACTCAACTAACAGCGTTACTAAGGGAGTTGATGAAATTACAGAGGCGAATGAACTATTGAAAATATTGCAAACTTCAGCGATATTACAACAAAAGAAGTTTCAGAAAAAGAAGAAAAATATGAAGCAGAATGAGTCAAAGAGTAATAATAACCAATTGCTTGATGAATTGACGCATGTTGTTGGCCGCAAGAAAACTGATGTTTCCGATGCAAACAACCATGAAATTGATGACTTGTTGAGATTAGTTTACAATGAACTCCCCAAGAGTGAATCACATGAGTCTGAGTTGAAGCTACAGGAATTAAAATTAAAGATCCAGCAAGATAAGGAAGAAGATGCGAAAGCTGCAGAGCTTGCGAAACAAAACAAGTTTAAACAACAAGACTTAGAAGGTGTTTTGAAGACCGCTCTTAATGACAAGCAGCGTCAAGATCAAGAAATGTTTAGAATGTCTAAAGCTTATGAATGGTCGAGAAGTTTGTTCAACAAGGTTCCAAGAACGTTGGAGGAGAATAATTTCTTTACGCCAATTGATGCTTCAATATTCAAGTTTATTCCTAGATTTGAGAAGGATGATCAAGGTGTTTACAAGCCATTTGATTACAACCGTGATGATAGTATTAAGCATGAATACATGGTTCTTGTAAACAATAAAGAGATTATTGTGGATGAGAATCCAGTGGAGGGTGAAACAAAACAAGATTTGTTTACAATATTCTACAATGTTCCAAATGCTGAGGAGTATTTCAAAAAGATTAACAAGTTGGAGAAGAAAGGTGGGTGGAAGTTGATTGGTTCTGGAGGTGATGCTAGTCAAAAGGTATTGGTTTTTGAAAGATACATAGATAAAGAGAAGGAGGAAAGAGCTCAGAGTAAGAAGGTCGTCGGGATTGCAGCTGTGTCTACAGTTTTGTTATTGTCTACACTTTATGGGTTAGGCTACTATTTTGAACAGGCTGAGCTAAAGGAAAAGAAAACGCAATTTAAATAATAATGATTATGATGATGATGAAAACAACAAAAAAAAGAAAATTAACCCATTATAATATATATATATATACAATATATTTAATTCTATCACAACCCCATTTGAACATCAGTCTTTTCAACTTCAGTAGAAGATTTAGAGACAAAGACAAAGTTGACAATGTTTAACCCACCAAATGTACCATTCCAGTTTCTCAAGCTCTCAACAGACTTTACATCAGTCAAGTCAGGCACACGGAAACCAGATTCGTACTCTGTCCATTCGTGCTTTCTCTTGTTTTCCAGGATCATCTGTCTGTTTGAAGCTGGTCTATTCTTTCTTCTTGCAGCTTGCATTGATTCAATTTCCTCGTCATCTCTCGAGATAAAAGCCTCGATGAACAGCTTGATCTCATCCAGATCGAAAGTATCCTGTTCCGTTCTATTTTTGACTGCCTCCTGGATGAACACGACTCTCTGGAGCTCGATCTCCTTGCGTTCTTGGTGTTTTATTTTCTTTTCATTGATCTTTTGTTCTCGAAGAGTGGCTCTGTTGAGCTGCTTGAACTTTCTGCCCTTTGGGTGGATGGCACCCCTGGACTTGGAGATTACCTTGTTGACCTTAGTCAGTGACTTAGCGATAGGCATGCTGGTGGGGATATGATATAAATATAAAATGCAATTATTTGTAGATTTGATATTAAATCTGTGTAAAATTTTAGGCAATTTCTCTTTTGGGAAATTTTGCAAATTTTTTTTTTTTTTTTTTTTTTTGGTTTTATTTTTCGATGAAAAAAATAACAAAAAATGAAAATTCACTCTGAAGACTGAACAGAAAGAGACGACTGAAGAAAGAGAACAGCTTGAAACGAGAAAGATGGCCAAGTACACCGATATAGAGTTGATCCAATTGCGTGAAACCGCCTACATCCCAAAAAGTGTTGACTTTGAAGGCTTTTCCAAGGCTGTCGAGGAGCAAAGAGAACACCAAATTCAAGCGTATGTTGTTGTTGATATTGTTGATATTTTGCATGTTTAAGGCGATATAGAAGAGTTTGTCACTAACACTATTATAGCGAAGCTGCTGAAGGGTAATTTTTTGAACACCAAAGCATCCGTTTTTCAAACTAACATACTATTTTTAATTTTTGAAGTGACAGAAGACTATCTCATCATGGTTCGTATACACACACCGGTGCATAATCAATCCCAATCAGTACTAACATCCATGCTCCATAGGTAACAGACCAAAGTTCAACAAGTCCCGTCCAAAGCGTGTTCACGAAGTTCCACAACCAGACGCTGACGGTTGGGTCACTTTGAACAAGAAAAAGAGTTTTGGTGCCGATGAGGCCTCCGCTTCCAAGGACAAGTTCAAGGACTCTCTAAGAGAAACCCAAGTCAAGGTCCGTCCAAACAACAAGAATATCTCCTCATCCAGACCAGCTGACCCAAGAGATATTCTTGCCGAACAACCAAAGACTGCCTTCAACGCCTTTGCTGCTCTAGAGTCTGATGATGACGAAGAGTCTGACGATGACGAAGAGGACGACGATGCCATTGAAGAAGAGGACGACGAATAGGGAGACAATGAACGATAAGTTTTTTAAACCCCTTTGAAACCCACATGATTAGTATCCTGCACTGCTTTATCCAATCTCCAAAAGTTGTTATTACCACTTGTTTTGCAGTATAAAAAATATTACAATGGAGTTTTTTATGTTCTTTTTTTTTGTTATTACTATATTATTATATTATGATGTTAATTTTAAGAATTAGGTGTGTAAATTTGACAGAGAATTTAATTCATGTATTTATATTGCAATTTCTTTTGATGTATATAGTAAGTGAATCACGCAAACAATTTCCCACGCTGGTTAAAGGTTGTCTCTAAACTCAACTCCTTTAACAATGAGCCAGCATCAGCAGTCTGTTTACAGCCAATTGTGGTAGCACCAGGAACTTGCAGTCTCTGTGGGGCACCCCCACCGATAATGGTTTGACGCAAATCTTGAACTTTTGGTGCATTCAGCTTGGCATTGAGCAACGATCTGACAGACTTTGGTGCGCTCTTGATGCTGTTATTGTCAGCGCGTATCCCAGAAAGAGATGGGAACTTGCTCAATGACTGCTGTGGATTCAAAGAATTGAAAGCACCACCATTGGTAAAGGGCGAGCCAAAGGAAATCTCATGCTCATCTGTAATGGTGGTGTCATTGGCACTACCGTGGCCAATTCCATTGTCATTTCCATTGGCATCAACCGCGCCTTGTAAGCTATCAAGAGCTGATTGGTTATTCAGTTTGTTGTATTTGTAATGTCCCTTCATAAGAGTATCACTGTAACCAATCAGGGTGGATTCATTGGCTAGTTCTGAAATGTCCTTCTTATCCAACTGGAATTTTGGTGCTAGTGTACTGGTTTCAATTGGAATCTCAGAGTTAATTATCCACAAGCCATTGGCCTTGCGGTAATCAATACCAGATAAAACTTGGTTGACCAAGTCTGTGTTTGCCAATGTCTTGGCTGCAAAGTATGCGATAGTATAACCATAGTTATCTTGTAAAACTTCAGACTTGTTGTTATTGGAAGAATCTGTTAGTTGCCACTCGAAAAAGAATGGAAACCCATTAACAATGGCGTTGGTACCAAACTTTTGGAAAATCAAATCAATAATCAATACTATAGATGAAGTTGCACTGTATGGCTCCACCTTGGAAATTTTTTCAATGGTTTCATTGAAAACGTTCAATACACTATCCTGTGCATTTGTGATCAAATCATTGTGGTTTGGTTTCAAGGAATCAGAGCTTTTGTATTCTAGCCTCAACTCTGTGATGACAATATCCCCATATTTAGAGTGAATCTTGAACAAGTCATCCTGTGTATAAACTGGCGTGTTGTTGAATGCCAAAATATCAATTGTGGAAATAAATGTTTCAAATGGTACTCTTGATCTCTGCACTGTGGTGTTTGCATTTGATGTAACAAGAATGTTTTTAGCATTGTCTAGCAAGACAAGCAACAATGACATGTAATTTTGACGTTTTGACGAAGCTGTACTTTGCTGGCTCATAATATTAACAACATCTCTTACTCTGGTCAAAACTTCTGCAATCATATCAACAATCTGGTCCTGGTAGTATGTATGTGTAGCTAGAGAACCAATTGCATTTGAGTAACCCAAGATCAAATCAACACATGAGCCGACATCCGACTCCAAAACCTGTTGCGATTGCATTGATAGAAAGTTGCGCAAGTTATCAATCACAGACAAACCAACCATGTTCACCGAAGATGATAACAAGTTGGAAATGGCATCGAGGAAGACTGGTTGATTCTTTGGATTCTTTGATTTTTGCAAAGCACCAGTCAATATACTCAAAACAACAAATCTCAACTGCACAGGGACCCAGTTTGCAATCATTTGGATGAGAATAGAGGACCATCTTCTATCAGTTTTGATTTGGGTCAAGTGTGATGTAATTGCTTTTGTACATGACGTTAGTTGTGTTGAGGAAGTTGTGTTGAAGTAATTATGCAAGGAGTTGATGGACACTTCCCTGATATCATTAGTAGCTGATAGTTGCTGCTGTTGTTGTTGCTGCTGCTGCTGCTGTTGTTGTTGTTGTCGCTGTTGTTGTGGATCTGAATGAATTGTATTCATCTTTGAAAGTTCATGTTCAGAGGTGATGCTTTTCAGCTTGTATAATAGTTCTTGTTCAGTATAGCATTGTACAATTTCATTAACGGTGAATGGGATAACCCTGCTGACTATGTAATTACCATTCCCTTGTGAAATGTTTTTGCAGCTTGCAATATCACCAGCCGCTTTCAAACTGACAATTTTCCAGTCGTTTGCATTTGTGGAATGTGCTCTAGAGCTTAAAGAGAGGAATGATTCAGCCAATTTGGTAAACTTGTCAACAAACTCAACGTCACCACTAAACAACTCACCGTCCAACAATGAGCAGTAAACCTGAAACACTGATTCCGCATGCTGGCACAATATCAAGTCGTCACTGTTTATCACAGAGCCCAAAATCTCATTCACATTAGGCGCAAACACGTTCAAATCATCAGGGCATTTCTTCATCAAGGCGCTAATGATCTGTAGTGTAACCTGGACGTTACCTGTCCGGTTTCTAGCAATGTCAGTGGCGTTTTTCTTTTCCAGGTACTTTCCAACTTTTTCCAACTTGACTCTTCTTGTGGACGCGTAGTACAACAAGTAGCTGAGTTCCGAGGAATTCGGTTTCTTTTCTGGTGTTCTGCCTGCTGGGTAGCATTGCAGAATCAACTTCTGGTGCTTCGGCGTGAATAACATTGCTCGTGGAATTGTGGAGGGAATGTGTATGTGGTTAAATTGTACTTGCTTGCTCTCCTTTCTGAGTGGTTTAAAATCCAAGAGTTGTGTTCAATCAAGGGTTGGTTTTTTCCTCGAGTTTTTTGAAAAACATCAACAAAATCGGAAAGGCTGTCTGTCACTTTTGGAGAAATGGTGGATCCATTCATGGAAGGAATATCTGGGAGATGAGATGAAGTGGATCTGAGGTTGTTGCAGAGGCATTTCTGTGTATCCAGAGTTGTATCCTCTCTGTTTTTGCCCTGTGCTGATAGTGTTTCTGGATCATGAGTTGATGAGTTTATGTTATTATTTTTTAGATTTAATGAGTGGTTGTGTCAAATGTGGAACATGAACATGATGGGAAATGGAAATGCCTTCCTTCCCACTTGAATAACGCTACTCGTTATCATCAACACACTCGCTGCATCCACTCGCTGCATCCCTCTCAACTCAACAGTTGGCCTGACATCAATCAATTCAACTTGGTTGTCAAGGCTATAAAGTTGAGAATGCCACCCGATAACGACATATATACACGGTTTAAACAGCAAGGCTCCTTTCTTTTCTACCTCTGCCAATTAAGCAGATAGGCATGAGAAACCACGTCCTGGCAGAACTGCTCCAGAGCGTTGGGCTGCTCAGCGAAGACGAAGACGAAGACGACAAAGACACTGCGCTGAGTTTGGAAGTAAACCCGAACGGGCATAATGCTGCATCTCTTTTCAGGTTTTCAGACTTGTAGGAGTCTTGGAGGTTCTGGTGCGAAGTAGCGTGTGTGAGGGGATGGCTGGTGTGTGGTTTGTGTGTACTTTTCAAGTGGATCGCACTCAGCTGGATGTCCATCTCATTCTCCGTCGTTGAGTGTGTCCAATTCCCGTGACTCTGGCGTCTTTTATGACTGTTTCCTTGACTTATCGATTCGATCAATAGGCAACTCTGCGTATGTTGATGCATCCTGAGGACCAAGGAAGCTGGAGGTGCTGGAGGTGCTGGAGGTTAAGAAGAAGAAGAAGAGGATGAGACCCTGAACACCCAATCGAAATGGGTGTTTTATAAAGCATTTGTCACACACTCTCCATATCATATGCATACTGCTTATATTCTCCCAGCTGTATATAATCTTGCTGGTATCTTCTGTTACAATACATCTAATAACAACAATACCACACATAGCATCATGTCCTTTAGACGCCTATTTATTTATTGCAGTTGTATCCTGCTCTTCACCCTCGATACTGTCGCTGGCTACAACAACGGCCCCAGACCTCTGCCCAAGACAACATTCAACTCAAGAGGGGCCCAGATATACCAAACATGCATCGGTGAGGTCGACCACTACCAGTTTGCTGACCTGAACAAGGACGATGGGGTGACAAGGTGTACCTACCCACCAGCTATTGGGTCTGTCATGATTTGTATTGCAAATACGGCCGGTGAGAACACTGGCAAATTCAAGAAAGGTGTGCATCTGATATCACTAAACTGTGAGTATAGTGGTTACAACATCACCAATGAAGAGATTATCCAACACTACAAGAATGCAACGAAGTACGCCAAAACAGTGGAACAGTTGAATGCGGAAGGCGTCAATATTACAACACATGTTTTCAACCACCCTATTGTCATCTCAAAACAGATGATTGCTCTCCCATTAAAGCAGTTAATCCTGTACAATGACCAATACGATATGCCTCATTTCTATGCTGGTGTCCAATACTGTTATTTCATTGGGATCTTCATTTTGGCTGGGTTTGCACAACTCGCTTGCAAATTGGGGATACACGCCAAGTTGAACCACAAGTGGATCAAATGGTATAGAGCAAACATATCCATCCCATCTTCTTTAAGTGGTATCCGTTGTGCCCCACAGTGCTTAAGAACTAAGCACACTCAGCCCTTTTCTTTCTTAAAAGTCTTTGCAGGGTTGTTGCCAACAAGACTTGAACTGCTCATTATGACCATCTTTTTCTTCCTCAATGTGTATCTGGTGTTTTTCCACTACAGTCTAGACTATGCAAACTACTGGGGCAAGTTTCATTCTTTTGTTGGTTACAGAACCGGTATCATTGCATTTGGTCAGATCCCACTGTTGATATTGTTGGCTGGGAGAAATAACCTGGTGACTGCATTGACTGGCATCGAATACACCTCGCTCATTGTGTATCACAAGTGTGTGGGTAGAATCATGTTCATGCAAGCTGCTTTCCACACAACTGTATTTGCCAGAAGTTGGCTAAGAAGTGGGTTCATCAAGAGTCTGATGTCTCCTCGTACTCAAGTGTTTATCAAGTGGGGTGCTTTTGCAACCTTCTCCTGTGCATTTATACTATTCCAAGGCTCATATGTTTTCAGAAGCTATGCTTATGAAACATTCTTGTTCCTGCACATTGTCTTTGCCATCGCCATGATTGTCGGTTGCTTCTACCACTGCATTGGTCTCGGCTCTCTAGAATGGTTATACTTCTCCTGGGCAGCTTGGAGTTTTGATAGGCTCTTGAGATTTGTTAGGATCTGTGCCTTTGGTTTCAAAAAGGCTGAATTCCAACTCATGAGTGATGACATGTTTAAAGTCACTGTGAAACATAACAAATATCACAAGTTCTATCCAGGATCTTACTGCTTCCTTTACATTTTAACTCCATTCACCTTCTTACAAAGTCATCCATTCTCCGTTATTAACAGTGTGATCACTGATGACCAGTTGACTATTTATATCAAGACAAAATCTGGCATTACTAGCCGCATCAATAAATTACTCGCAGCCCAACTTGGAAACAGAAAGGTATTGAGAGTGGCTGTTGAAGGTCCATATGGCCACAGGGCACCTATGGAAAAGTATGACACTGCCTTACTGTTGACTGGTGGATCGGGTATCCCAGGACCTTTCTTCCATGCCTTGGATTTGTCAAGAAGGGAAAGTTCCAATCATCAATTAATCAAATTAGTTTGGACTATCAGAAACCCAGAATCCATATGCTGGTTCTATGAAGAGTTGAAAAAACTGGCTGTCTTAGGGAAAGCACGGATTGACATATATATCACTGGTGGTGTTTCTAGGGAGCTCGTGAATGGTGAAATTGAGTTGAGTACATTTAAGGATGCAGAATATGATGCTCAAAAAGTGCCAGATAACAGCACTGAGAGTGAAGATGACAATTTACTAGCAAAGAGTTATTATGATGCAGAGTTTGACATTCACACTAATCTGGAAACGGACTACAAGTGTGCAATCAAAGAGCTTTCCAAGTTTGAGAATGTTTATTTCCATCAAGGAAGACCAGACCTTGAAGAGTTGATTCGCTCAGAGTTTTTGAAAAAGGATTATGCAAATGATGTTGCTGTTATGACTTGTGGTCCTACAGTCATGTGCGATTCTGCTAGAGAGTATGTCGCCACGTATTTACAACAGGCACCAGGCAGAGTTGACTTGTATGAAGAGTTACAGGTTTGGTAGATGTATTATTTAGCATGAAAAAAATTCTATGAATAGTTTGTTGTATTGTTGTAGAATAATGTAGACTGCTGATTGTATTATCGTTGGTGTAGCTAGTGATTGTTTAAATCACTTTGCAGAATTGCTTCCCAAAGGCTAAACAGGACGAAACATAATGATAACACAGCAACGAATATACTTAAGAACCAACCAGTGTTGACATCATTACTGTCTAAGACGAATTCCTCTTGTGTTTTTACAGCTGTGATAATCATGACCCCTTTCGGTTATGTCTCGTCAGATTGGTTTGTTTTACCAAGTCTTATTCAACTGCACGCAACGCACAGTATTACACAAGCACTCTGATCGCTCCAGCTAATGGCATCGCTACAATTTGACAACAGAGGCACTGTCTTTACTGGAAGTTCCCCCGGAATTATTTCTTTGACACATTTTTCAAGATAATAAAGCAAAAAAAAAACAGTGATAAAAGATATTCCACAGGAAAAAAAGAACAAATCTATGAGATCTTGGTGATGATGGAGATCAGGTAGAAACCATGTGGAGTCTATTTAAACAGGCCATCTCAATCTTTCAATTTCTTCTTTGCTGGGTGTTGGTACATATTCAATTGACTTGAATTCAGAAACAACAACTCCAATTTATATACAATATGGCCACTGTTGCTCAACCAGTTGCTACTCCAGCTGCACAGCTACTCCCAGGTAAGCACACCCTTCCATCCTCTTGGTGGACTTCCGAAGAAGTCTTTGACTTTGAAAAGAGAGCCATTTTCTTCCAATCTTGGTTATACACTGCTCATGCATCAACATTCAAGAAGACTGGTGACTACTTTGCCTACAACTTCTTGGGTATCTCCTTCTTTTTGATCAAGAACAAGCAAGGTGAAATCAAGGCATTCCACAATATCTGCCGCCACAGAGCTTATCCAGTTTTGAGAAAGGACAAAGGTTCTGCTATGGTCTTGGGTTGTAAGTACCACGGGTGGTCTTACAACACTGATGGTGAATTGACAAAGGCCCCACATTTTGATAATGTCAAGGGTTTCGAAAAGTGTGAGAACTCATTGTACCCAATTAGCACACACGTCACTGACCAGGGTTTGATCTTTGTCAACTTTGACGCAAGACCAGAAGGTCCAGCTCCATTCAAGGATTGGTTCAAAGGGTTGCAAGATGAAATGCATGAGTTCGACTTCAGTGACTACGAATACCACATGTCCTACGAATTGGACGGTCAGTTCAACTGGAAAACGTTGATGGATGGTTATATGGAATGTTACCACTGTCCAACTGCTCACCCAGGTTTGAACTCCGCCTTCCGTATGAACACTTACAAGGTCGTTCCAAAGGGCAAATACGCCCGTCACTACTGTGAAATTAAGCGTAATGAGGATTACAAAGCAAAGAAGAAGGCTGCCCCAAAGCCTGCCCCAAAGCCTGCCACCGAAGAAGGTAAATCTTGGTTTGGTTTCAACAAGCCAAAGGAAGTTGCTGACCCCGCTCCTGCTGCACCAGAAGAGGAGGTCAAGAACCCAGGTGGTGAGTTTGACGGTATGTGGATGTACTTGTACCCAACCAATGGTATCAACTGTTACTCCCCAGCTTGGTATTCTATCAGAGTTCTGCCATTGTCCCCATCTCACACCATTTTGCAATATGACATCTTTACAAAGAAGGGCTTGCCAGATGAAGAGAAGGATGAGTTTGTCGAGTTCTTGCAACAGGTTGAGATTGAAGATTTCGATCTATGTGAAAAGACGCAAAAGAACTTGAACCAAGGTATCTACTCAACTGGTTACTTACATCCAACTAAGGAAGCTGGTGTTGTCTATTACCAAGATGTCGTCAAAGATATGGTCAAGGCGCACTTTGACCTTGAAAAGAAACTTGGTAAGATTGTCAACCCAGCCTCTTTAGATGCTGACAAGAAGGAAGGTGAAACCACTGATTTGGAAAAGTTGGCTGAACAAATTGAATGCAAGGGTCCAAACCCTGAAACTTTTGCTAAAGAATTAAACTGGTGATTCATTTCCTGTCACTGGTTAACCACTGCCGACTTTCTCTTTTCTTTCTTGTGTCTACTTCATATTTATATCTGCTTTAAACTAAATACATGTATTGTCGAAAAGCCCACATTAGTATAACTCTCCTATGAACTATATAAACCTAGATTAAATAACTTCTTTAACTGCATCCTCGCATCTGTGGCACAAATCCTCTTCGGTCTTTGCTGTGTATTTCCAACATCTTGGACACTTGGCATTGGTGGATGGCACTATAGAAATCTCAACTGTGGTAGGGCCCAACTCCACAGAGCCAACATATTGGTATGCTGCACCTTCTGGAATCTCTTCATTGATCTTAACATCAGACACTAGGTAGTAATCAGCCAAGTCACCAGTCTCATTGTGTTCAATCAATGTTTGTGTGAACTCTGCCTCTGGGTCTGCCTTTAAGTAAACTTGGGTTTCTAATGAGTTTCTAATATTTTTGTTGTCTTTACGGCCTTTCTCAATCAACAGGGAGATTTGGTCCTTGATACCAAAGATTCTCTCAAACTGAAGTTCCAAGTCATTGTCCAAGTATTCAGTTTCCAAGAATTCCCAGCCTCTTAGCAATGGAGAACTCTGTTCATTCTTTATCAAAGGCAAAGAGTGATCCCAAACTTCTTGAGTCAAAACTGGCAAGATTGGAGACAATGCAGAAATATAAGTTTGTAGAACCTTGCACAACACTGTCTGTGCACAACGACGTGAAACACTATTTGCGGAATCTGCATAGAGTCTATCCTTGACAATATCAAAATATTTGGATGAAAGCTCATTATTCAAATGGTATGTAACTAACTTCACGACTCTGCTAAAGTTGTAATCTTTGTAACTGTCGTAAATTTCATCATTCACATTACGCAATTTCGACAATGCATATTGATCAATCTTTCTTAATTCAGAGAGCTGGACCATATCGCTTGGAGAAAAATCATTCAAGTTACCAAGTAAGAAGGACATTGTCACACGCAATTTTTTCAAAATATCACCAACTCTCTTGACAACAGTTGGACCAATAGTGATATCAGTGGTGTAATCAGATTGTGAAACCCATAGTCTTAACCCATCAACACCAATGGCAGGCAGCCCATTCTCACCCTTGATAACAGCAGTTGGTTGAATAGTATTACCTAGTGATTTGGACATCTTTTGGCCCTTTTCATCCAGAGTGAAACCATGAGTTATAATAGTCTTGTATGGAGCAGTTGGATGTTTCAAATCAGTGGTAGATATTTTTGTTAGCAATGAAGATTGGAACCAACCTCTGTGCTGGTCCGAACCTTCAAGGTAAATATCAGCCAAAACCTTACGATTCAACTTGTTCTCCTTAATGAATTGCTGAATGGCAGACCAACTGCTACCACTGTCAAACCACACGTCCATTGTGTCTTTCCCCTTGTAATACTTGTCACCTTGACCACGGTGTGATTCAGGCAGCCATCTCTCAACATTAGCTTCTTCTTCAAACCAAGCATCGGTACCCAATTCATCAATTTTGCTGATGATATGTTTCACTGATTCGTTGTCCATCAACACATCGTTTTCATTGGTTTTAGAATATAGAGCTGGGATTGGAACACCCCAACTTCTTTGTCTAGAAATACACCATTCATTTCTGTTTCTGACAAAGGTTGATAATCTGGTTCGGCCTCTAGCCGGGTAGAACTTGACATTTTCCAAAGCATCAAGGGCAGAACCTTTAATTTCACCAACATTGGCAAACCATTGTGGGGTAGCTCTAATAATGATTGGCTTTTTAGATCTCCAGTCATATGGGTATGAATGGATATAGTTCTCATCAATTTTGTAAACCATATTGTTTTGTTGAAGCAAGTCAAGCATTATCTTAGTACCATCACCAAGCACTCTTTTACCAACAAGACTCTCAAATCCCACAGGAACTTCATCAGTATACTTCCCATAATCATTAACTGGAGAGTACACTTCAATACCATTCTGTAAACCCAAAAAGTAATCATCGTTACCATGCCCTGGAGCAGTGTGTACCATACCAGTACCAGCACTGTTTGTCACATGGTCACCATGAACGATAGGGAATTTGTTTTCTTTGCTGATTGGGTTCGTATACAAAGACCCTGTGATGGCTTCACCAGGTATTCTAATCCCACTGGCTTTAAATTCAGGATTTAGAGTCAACATTTGTTCTAGCAACTCTTCCGCAACAATAAGATTAGTCGTGCTGTTAGTGATTATTGTGTACTGAAACTTCTTGTTGATAGCGATGGCCCTGTTTGCAGCAATGGTCCATGGTGTAGATGTCCAGATCAATGCAGACACAGTTTTCAGGTTGTTTTGCTTTAATATATTGGTTAAACTTTCTGAAGGAGTGGATACTGGGAATTCGAGATATGCAGCAATAGACTTGTGTTGGTCGTTATACTCCAGTTCACCTTCAGCCAATGCAGTGTGAGTTTCACATCCCCAAAACACTGGTTTTCTCTGTCTTTTGATCAAGTGACGCTCTAGCATCTTTGCAAAGATTTTCAATTGTTCAATCTCATAGTTATGTGTCATTGTTATATATGGATCGTCAAAATCTGTGAGGATGGCGAACTCTTTAAAAGTTGTCTTTTGTTGTTCAACGGCTTTTGTAGCATGTGCTCTTGCAATATCTCGGACTTCTTTGACTGATAACATAGTGGATGGGTCTTGCTTCAGTTTCTTATTCAATGTTTCTAGAGCCTTTAGTTCAATTGGTAAACCATGACAATCCCAGCCTGGTTTATAAAACACTTTCTTCCCATCCAGCACTTGGAATCTAATGATGATATCCTTTAGAATTTTATTCAAAGCGTGTCCAATGTGTAGATCGCCGTTGGCATATGGAGGACCATCGTGGAAGATAAATATATCATCTGTTGTTGGTCTTGTTTCAAATTGTCTTTTGTATAACTCCTGTGAAGATCTTGGAATCAAGTCATTTATGGTCTTTTCATAATTGGATCTTTTTGGAAATTCTGTGACTGGAAGATGTAGGGTTTTAGAGTATTTGTGTGCTAAATCAGCGTACAACCTCTTGTGTACCCTTAGTGCTCTAAGCATTCTTTTTGAGTAGGAAATAACTATTGGTGTCCAAAATGATTACGTTTACTGAAGGGGTTCTTTGAATTTCATTAAAAAGTTGTTGATGTTTTTTGGAAAATTTCGGTCACAGTGCATCTTCCGATTACAATGAACAGAAACACAAATTTGAATGAGTCCAGAGTGTATCTTTTGCTTTTTGACCTTGACTTCTTTTTTTTGGTGATTCCTGCTGCTGGAATTTAAAGGCCACTTACCTGGTCGTATTGTGGTTTCTTTCCTTCTTTCTATACTTTTTTTTTTTCAATGTTTGTGATTCCTACCTTCTCTGGTTAAAACTAAGAGGTAAACTACAATTAAACTCTCTTTCACTGTTGAACCCAAGTACTATAATTCAATATACCAGTACCGAATTACTGGTAGAGTATACCCAAAAGAAACAGAATGTTTAGACCACTTTTTAGACCACAAAAAAAGAAGGCTGTTTCAAGAACAAATAAACCTGTTAAAAAAAGGTCGTACCCGGATTCGAACCGGGGTTATCCGGATCAAAACCGAAGGTGATAACCACTACACTATACAACCCAAACGTGTTGAAAAAGACTGTGATGAACAATAGTTTTTGCAATACGGTGTCGATTACATAATCAATTCACAAAAAAAGGTTCACAAATTGCCACTCAATCACATCATCAACAACACATAACCTTTAAAGAATAGAAGCGGAATATATCAATCAATTATGTCTGATTCTAAGATGCAAATAGATACACCTTCACCTGCTGCATCTGCAGGTGAAATTGATGAAAGTTTGTACTCTCGTCAATTGTACGTCTTGGGTAAAGAAGCCATGTTAAAGATGCAAAGCTCTAATATCTTGATTATTGGTCTAAAAGGTCTGGGTATTGAGATTGCAAAAAATGTTGCCTTGGCTGGTGTGAAATCCTTGGATTTGTATGATCCTAATCCAGTTCAATTGGGTGATTTGTCTTCTCAATTTTTCTTATCTGAAGCTGATGTTGGCAAACCACGCGCTAAAGCAAGTGCCTCCAAGTTGGCTGAATTAAATGCTTATGTTCCAATTTCAGTTGTTGACGAAATTTCTGAGCAAGTTATTGCCAAATATCAAGTTGTTGTTGCAACTGAATTGAGCCTAGAAGAACAAGTTCAAATCAACAATTTTACTCATGAACAAAACATCAAGTTCATTTCTACTGATATCAGAGGTTTGTTTGGTAGTGTTTTTGTTGATTTTGGTACAGACTTTACTATTATTGACACTACTGGTGAAGAGCCACACAGTGGTATTATATCAGATATTGAAGCTGATGGTACTGTTTCTATTTTGGATGATAACCGTCATGGTCTACAAGATGGTGATTATGTCAAGTTTTCTGAAGTTCAAGGCCTCGAAGCTTTGAATGATGGTCAAATTTACAAAGTTGAAGTTCCAGGTCCTTTTGCATTCAGCATCGGTGATGTTTCAAAGTTGGGGACCTATAAGAAGGGTGGGATCTTCACCCAAGTCAAAGTTCCAATTCAAGTTTCCTATGAACCATTGATTAAGCAATTGGCCAACCCAGAGTTCCTATTCTCAGACTTTGCAAAATTCGATCGCCCAGCCCAATTGCACTTGGGTTTCCAAGCTCTACACCAATTCAAAACTAAACATAATTCTTTGCCAAGACCATACAATGATGAAGATGCGGCTGAATTTTTGCATTTGGTTAAAAATTTGGCTGTCCAGTCTAAATTCGAAGGTGACTTGAATGAAGATTTGTTGAAAGAACTATCATATGAAGCACAAGGTGATATTCCTGCTATTGCAGCTTTTATTGGTGGTTTAGTTGCTCAAGAAGTCTTGAAGGCATCTTCCGGTAAATTTGTTCCAATTAAGCAATTTATGTACTTTGACTCCTTGGAATCTTTGCCAGATGCAAAGAAGTTCCCAAGAACTACAGAAACAACAAAGCCAATTGGTTCTCGTTACGATGGTCAAATTGCTGTGTTTGGTTTGGAATTCCAAAAGACTATTGCAAACTTGAAGACTTTCTTGGTTGGCTCTGGTGCTATTGGTTGTGAAGTTTTGAAAAACTGGGCCTTGATGGGTCTAGGTTCTGGTCCAGATGGTAAGATTATTGTTACAGATAATGACACCATCGAAAAGTCAAACTTGAATAGACAATTCTTGTTTAGACCAAAGGATGTTGGTAAGAACAAGTCTGAAGTCTCTTCCCTTGCTGCTGCTGCTATTAACCCAGACCTTACTGGCAAGATTGAAGCTAAATCTGATAAGGTTGGCGCCGATACTGAGAATATTTTTGACAACGCATTCTGGGAAAGCTTAGATTTGGTTGAGAATGCCTTGGATAATGTTGATGCTCGTACATATGTTGATCGTCGTTGTGTTTTCTTTAAGAAACCATTGTTGGAAAGTGGTACATTGGGTACTAAAGGTAATACTCAAGTTGTTATTCCAAGATTAACTGAAAGTTACTCATCTTCTCAAGATCCACCAGAAAAGGCCATTCCGTTGTGTACCTTGCGTTCTTTCCCAAACAAAATTGATCACACTATTGCTTGGGCTAAGAGTTTATTCCAAGGTTTCTTCACAGATGCTGCAGAAAATGTGAACTTGTATCTGTCACAACCAAACTTCTTAGAAGCTACTTTGAAGCAGAGTGGTGATGTTAAAAGTATTTTGCAGTCGATTTCAGATTCATTGAACAACAGACCTTACAGTTTTGATGACTGTATCAAGTGGGCTAGAGTTGAATTTGAAAAGAAATTTAACCATGACATCAAGCAATTGTTGTATAACTTTCCAGAAGATGCAAAGACATCTACAGGTGCTCCATTTTGGTCTGGTGCCAAACGTGCTCCAACGCCATTGACTTTTGATATCGAAAATCCAGACCACTTCAACTTCATAGTCGGTGCAGCCAACTTGAGAGCATTCAACTATGGCTTAAAGGGTGATCAAGGTCTACCAAATAAGTCACACTACCAAAATGTGATCGACACCATTGATATTGAACCATTCAACCCACGTTCTGATTTGAAGATTCAAGTTAATGATGAAGATCCTGATCCAAATGCCCAACAGAACTTGGAAACTGATGAATTGAACAAACTAGCTGCTTCATTGCCACATCCATCTACTTTGGCTGGTTACAGACTAAATCCTGTTGAATTTGAAAAGGATGATGATTCCAACCATCACATTGAATTCATCACTGCTGCTTCAAATGACCGTGCATTGAACTACCTGATTGAAACAGCTGATCGTCAAAAGACTAAATTTATTGCTGGACGTATTATCCCAGCCATTGCTACTACAACTGCTTTGGTTACTGGTCTAACTCAACTTGAATTATACAAAGTTGTCGATGGCAAGGATGATATTGAACAATACAAGAATGGTTTTGTCAATTTGGCTTTGCCATTCTTTGGGTTTTCCGAGCCAATTGCTTCACCAAAAGATAAATACAATGACAAGGAATTTGATAAAATCTGGGATAGATTCGACTTGAGAGGTGATGTCACCCTACAAGAATTGTTGGATTACTTTGACAAGGAAGAAGGTTTGGAGATAACCATGTTATCTTATGATGTTTCTTTGTTATATGCAAGTTTCTTCCCACCAAAGAAACTAAAGGAAAGGGCTGGTATGAAGATCACTGAGTTGATTAAGACTGTCACCAAGAAAGACTTACCAGAACATGTGAAGACATTGATCCTCGAAGTTTGTACTGATGACAAGAACGGTGAAGATGTTGAAGTTCCATACGTTAACATCACTCTATAATGAATGTGAGTAAAAAGATCAACTAAAGTTAACTCGATGAAATGTTTTTTTTTATGTTTAGTTCTACAATGTTCCCGCTCAATTCGCTGCACTAATTTAATAAATTGACTTCCCTTATTAAACTTGTAGACCCGCTGTTACTATTCTAAACAGTTCACCCCTGTGTGTCATTAATGAATTAAATGTACCCTGTTCAGCAACCTTCCCCTTTTTCATAACAAGAACCTTGTCTGTAATCTTCATCATTTCTTCGGCATGTGTAATCATTAAAACAGATAAATTTGTATGTAAACTCTTCAAATTGGTTTCGATAAGGTTTGCAATACTTTTAGTGTTTTCTGAATCCAACGCCGAAGTGGATTCATCTAATATCAGCAAGTTTGGTTTTCTTATCAAGGCTCTAGCAATACTCAAGCGCTGAGCTTGACCACCAGACATCAGTGAAGTTGTAACTCTTGTTTCCAGTCCATTTGGCAATGAATCAACAAATCCCTTAATATTAGCGGCTTCTAGTGCTTCATTCAAATCACTAACTTCGACATGCTGTAATCCATATGTAACATTTTCGTAAATAGTACCATCAAAGAATGTAGCTTTCTGATCAACCATTGCAATACTGTTTCTTAACCATTTACAATTCAACTCATTGATATCATCACCTTCAAAAAAGATAGAATCATCCTTGACCCCAAATAATCTGGTTATTAGAAGCGTCAATGTTGATTTCCCAGAACCAGAATCACCAATAACTGCAACATGTTCACCTCTCTTTATTACTAGTGAAACATCTTTCAAAACTTGTTTTTCTGGTGCTGATGGGTATGAAAACGAAACCTTATCAAAACAAACAACCTCATCAGAGTCATCCCTTGGGATTTTAGAACCTTGTGTTTCAGATAGTGATGGTTTCAGATCCAGAATACGAAAAATGTAAGTCGCAGCTCTTTGACCCCTGCTAATATCTGGTATTTGGCCCATTAGATGCGAACAACTCATGATAGAAAATATCAATAAAGTGAACGTTTCCATTACCTTAGCTGATGTATACTCGCCCTTGCCCACTAATCTCAAACCATAGTATAGCAATACCCCTTGAACCACGAATGTAAGCATGTTGATAACCGCAATACCCATACCTGTGGCGATTGATCTGTAGTGTGAAATTGCAATCAATACATCAGCCTTTTCATTAAACTTTGCTATAAAATGATTCTGCAATCTTAGAGTCTTGATTGTTTTGATACTTTGCACTATTTCATAAACTTGGTTTTCCAACTCTGCAACAGCGTTCTTGTATTCGTTTTCCGACTTTTGCAATAACGTAGAGTATATTCCAGAAACCAAGATAAATAATGGCAACAAAGAGATACAAACCAGTGATAACTTCCAACCTGAAACTAAAGCCCAAACTATACCCAAAACAGCAAGAATCAAAACAGTTGACATTATGGCTAAAAACTCGGAAACTAACGATCTTAAATCTCTAGCATCATTCATTAGCAATGCATTAATTTCCGCAGGTTCGTGGTTTTTATCATTAAACCAAGTCATGTCCTGCTTTGATATAAGCTTAAAGCACTGTTCTCGAAGTTTTAAGATCCAGATTTCACTGACGCAATTCAACAAAAAGTCCTTCAGAAATGTTGAAATACCATCAAACAATGCCAAAAATATCACAACTAGTGACCATTTCAATAAATAACTTGAACTTACAGTGTCAGAATCTTGTGGAACAATACCAGTAAGTAATTTTGAAAATGTGAAAGAAAATATCGGATTGACAGTACCACTTAACAACGAAAAAATGATACCAAGACAAAGTGTAACCTTTTTGTCCATGGTATAATACATTTTCTTCAAAATTTTTCCTATTGGAGTTAAATCTGGTCTGTCTTCTTGGTGTGTGTTTTTTTCTAGATCAACATCAAAAGACTTCTCATTCACATCCTTCCTTTCGGTCACGACTCTTCTTCGTCTATTTTTCTTTGGTAAATTCTGATATTTCAGTAATTCATCTTCAATATCTCGTTGAAAATAACTCAATGGGTTCACTGATGAAATGATCTGTGTTGATAATCTAGCACCTGCAGCAAAAGAAAATACTGTATTTGAGTCCTGAAGTTGTGGCTTTTCAAAGTCTTTGGGGTATAGTATCTCATTGAGATCATTGAGATCATTAGTTGTATCATTGATTCTGGTGACTGTTGTGTCTTGAAAAGAAACTAAATGTTTAAATAGCCCACTCTGTTCAAGATCTCTTCTGTAGCCCTGTTCAGCAACAGTGCCATTTTCCATTAAATAGACGTAATCATTTGCGCCAATCTGGCTATACTCATGTGTTAATATGATTGTTGTCTTTCCAGCTCTCCACTTCTTTATAGCCTCAATCACCAATTCTCTGAGAACAATATCTAGGGCAGAAACAGATTCGTCAAGAATCAAAATAGGGGTATCTCTTAAAATAGCAGGAGCAAGAGCAACTCTTTGCTGTTCCCCACCACTCAATGTAACACCATTGGTACCAATAGTTGTATGTAAGCCATTTTCAAGATTGTTGATAACTTCTTGCAATAATGCAATTTGGCAAGCTTCTCTTAATTGTGAATCGGGAACTTCACCAGAGCCTTGATTCTTGCCAAGTAAAATATTGTTCTTTATAGTGTCTTTAAACAATGTGCAAGACTGTTCAACAATAGTGATATTGTCAACTAACCAATTGGGATCTAATCTAGTGACATCCACACCATCGATTTCAACAGAGCCAGAACATGTGTTGTAGAAGTTTAAAAGTAAGCTTCCCAGTGTTGACTTACCAGACCCAGATCTACCAACCAAGAATGTTAACTTCCCAGCAGCAAAATTTAGTGAGACGTTATTCAAAACATTGATTTGAGGTCTTGTTGGATATGCAAATGTAACATTAGTAAATTTGATATCACCATGACAAGAATGTGGACACAAAGCCACTGGTTGAGTGTGGATTTTAGTGGTGGAATATGATTGTGATTGTGATTGTTTAACGTTTGCAAAATTTTGAATCTTGTTAATAGCAACATGACCTTTTTGAAGAACAATGATTAGAGGTAAAGTTGAATTAACAGTCTCAGCCAAACTTAAGCATGAACTAAAACAAGTCAAGACACTACCCGCTGATAATTTGTTTTTTCTAACCTGGGAAGAACCAAACCAAAAGCCTTGGACAAACATGCAGAGCACCATGAATCTCAAGAACCCCATATTCAATGCCTTATATAAGGATAATCTGATGAATGCATTTTGGCATGCATTTGCGAGATGTGCAAACTTTAGGAATTCATTGTCCTGTGTAGAAAATAATCTGACTAACTTGGCAGACACTAAAGACCAATCAAGAACTTTGGCAGCTTTGGCACTTTCTGTGTTTTCTTCTTTGGCATATTTTTCAACCAACCTTGAAAGAACAAACGAAACAACGAAAATCAAAGGTGTGCTTGCCAACATGACCAAAGTCACAGACCATGAGTAATAAAATGATGTACCTATTAGAGCGCACACAGATATTGAATTTTGTAACACCAAAGCACTTGCTTCAGCTGTACCTGCTCTTAGCTCCTCCACGCATCGATTAATCTGTGTCAAGTCACCCATCAACTCCTCATGCTCTTCAAACCAGGCAATTGGCTTGTCGAGATATGACTGTAGTAATCTTCTTCTGCATTTCAGTCCTTGGTTTTCACCAGTTTGCATCCAGCATGCAATTGTAAGCCATACAAAAGGTATAGAAGCAGCACCAAGTGCAATCAACGCCATTGTAGATAATCTCAGCGCCTGTGAGTATTCACCAAACCCGCTATATTTGCCCTTGATGACATTTGACAGGACATCAAACACTCTACCCATTAGAACAGATGATATTGAAGGCACCAATGCAGACCCTATAACAGAAAAACATCCAAGTGAAAGTATCTTCAGATCTGATTTGTCAAACAGCATGTAAATGTGTGCATTTTGTAACTCTGTAGCCTCTATATGTCCTTCTTTCTGAGCTTGTTCTTCATCATCCTCCCCCTGCTCAGCGATCCTTGACTTGTCACTAAACGGATCCAAGTCTTCATGTTCCTTTTCATCCTTGACATCTGTACCATATGTACCGGCTGAACTCTCTGTGATTGGGCTTGTGGAGTTCATCTTTTTGAGTGTTGTTTCTGACCACCAATACAGTTTTAAAACAGCTGCTGGTCTGTCTTATATGTGTATAAGAATGGTTTTATATATGATCTGAGCTGTCTCATTGTTATGGGTGTGTGTTTTTTGAGGTTTCAGATAGACAGCGTCTAGAGAGTGTAATTTCCTTTCACGGTCAAGACAATGGAAGTGCAAGTACAAAGGTGTTTGTTGATGTTGATGTTCCGGAGATAGTGTCGTGTCCTTCGCAAAATCGGAGTTAAGTTTGAAAAACAAAATTCGATCGAAAAACCCGCATCTTCACATGTCACAAAAGAAGATGGCAAGTGTTACCAAAAAAAAAACGGGGTATATATATAGATATAGAATGAGTCGGAGAGATTGGCCTCAGTTGATTTCCTCGTCTGATACTGGAACAATTGCGAAAGCTTTGCCTCAAAGAAAACAACAATAATGAGTCTTATCGATACTGCAGTTGAAACATTCAACCAACTTTGTCTTGATGTCGACATTACAAAGACAAGTCTTCAATGTATGTGTGAACACCAAAGCAATTACATTACCATGTCTCGCTATTTCTATTTCTCTATTTCTGTATATGTTAACAAGTCTGCTGTCTAGTGTCATTGGCTTCCATTTGCTTCAATCCAATCTTTTGGAATATTGTTGCAAGACTAGGTGGGTGTTTACTGCGTTTACTGCGTTTACTGCGTCTCTCACAAGGGAAAGTACATATTTCTAACATTTTCAAACTATAGAATACAAGACCCACTTTTTGACCAAAATTGCTGGTGGTCCAAAGAAAGGTTGTTATCTACTAGCCTTTACCATCTTTGCACTTGGTATTTTGAGAGATTGGTTGTTTGAACAAGCATTAAGGGAACAAGCCACCTCCAAGATCCTAGACAATGACACCTTCAAGTATTTGAGTTTTGTGTTCTTTGGTCTGGGTAATCTATTTGTTTTGACCTCCATGTATGCCTTGGGTGTCACTGGTACCTATCTAGGTGACTACTTTGGTATTTTGATGGATGAACGTGTTACCGGCTTCCCATTTAACGTTCTGGACAACCCAATGTATGTCGGGTCGACATTGTCTTTCTTGGGTACATCACTATACTTTGGTAAAGCTGCTGGTTTGTTTGCCACCTTGATTGTGTATGTCCTGTATACCATTGCCTTGAGATTTGAGGAACCATTCACTGCCATGATTTACGCCAAACGTGAAGAATCTCAAAAAACCAAATAAAATATGAATACATGAATAAATTATGAATAATATTACTGGAACAATATGTATATTAGCATACAGGGAAAAAAGGCATCATTAGTATTGTGTATGCGCTCGCAGAGTGTGTTTTAGGCCTATCGCCAACAAAAAAGTAACAAAAAATAGAAATTTTTGCCTTCTATGGGAATTGAACCCATGATCCCCGCATTACGAGTGCGATGCCTTACCACTTGGCCAAGAAGGCAAAAATACTGACGGTTTTTCCTTTTTAACATTCTTGGTGCATGAATTTGGAAATTTTGGTACGGGCACATAATTTACCTAATCAAATCCTACATAATTATATATAGTTAATATATAATATACACCGTATAAGTTCAAAAAAAACCCGCTGTTATGGCCATAAAGATTATAAATAAATACTCTACAAACGTCTATATAGATATGCAAATAACATAACGTTTGAGTATCATTTAGATTTCTTAAATATATATTTATTAAAGAAATTCAATCCAAGATGCAAGAAAAAATAAATTATTATAATGTAAATGAATGCAATGTAAGTGAGTGAGTGAGTGAGTGACTAAATAAGTCTAGAATGTTCATATAATGGTAGAGCAAGCTGTGCTGGCCAAATTGATTGATAAATTAATTGTCTGAGTGTTGTGCAGTCTTCAAAATTTCACTCTCTTGTCGATTCTTTTCGAATCCAGTTTCCTTTTCATTTTCAAAGTTGCATGATCAAGGAGATCTTCTTCGTATTCATCTTCAGTGGCTGAATATGTATTACTGTCGGCATCATTGTCATTTGAGTGGTGTACACAGCTGTTGTGTAGTCTAGCCTTGTTATTCTTGATGTGGCTTGAGTGATCAACCGATAATATTGGCATTGTTGGTGGAAATTTGTGAGTTTGTTGATGAGACATTGAGAATTGATACTCTGAAGGGATACTTAGTTGGGATTTTTCTGGAGAAGATGGTATATTGTGTCCTTGTTGCTTTGTTTTGGGAGTAGATGTATTATTGATTTGGTGCAGCTGGTCTTCTTCATCACTAGTATGGTCATTGGTCAACTTCCCATCTAATTCCAGTTTCTTCATAAGTGCCCAGTTCTCTATATCCTGGTCATTCTCCATACATCTGAGTAGATCATTGATGCAGTCCAGGTATCCTTTGTATCTTAGCATCGAATTCTTTTGTAGTGATAACTTGTACAAGCTGGCCACTGACTTGGCGGCATTCTTGAACTCGGCGCTTAACTCTGTGTTCATGTCTTTAATCACAGCTTCACTGATGGCCCGTGTTGGGGGCAGGTTTGAGGATAAATTTGATATGTTGTCCATTATAATCTATCGTGTTGCTTGTATAATGATTCCTTGATGATATCATATATATTTGCTTCTCTTTTATGATGATTTTTTTTTTTCCTTTTGGAAAAAGATGCCAAAAATTTTACTCGTCACGTGATTCAAGGTTTGATAAAGAAGAAGGAAGAACTCAAAGAGTAATTAATTGATTTGATCGGCTTGGAATTAAACCACATGGAAGAAGATGTTGGATTCCTGTATTAACTACTGGCAACAATAGTATAGATTAATACTTGCCGAAGTCTATCTGTCTGTAGTGTACCATGTAGTGTCATGTATGTTGATGTATTGTTATGTTATGTACATGCGCTTGCATGTTGCCCTTTTCTTTGTGGCAGTAGCATATTATTGCCAGCCAGCCCCAGCCAGAGCCAGACGGAGCAAAAGTTTGTAGCAGGCGAGAAAGTTTCTTCTTCTGTTCACTTTCAGCATATCGAGTCGAGTCAAAGTCGAGTCAGCAGGTTGCTTCATCCATTCCGTTTACCATTGTCGCCGCCACAAGTCCATCTTTGACACATTCTTTGCACAGAGGTTAGTCCCCAGGTTTAGTTAACGCGTTCTGTCACGAGATCATCTTTTTGCTGCTGTTGTTACAACCAAACAATCGAAAGAAAACAGAACCATAGCCGCAACATAGCCGCAACATGAATGCCACAGAGTT
>JAJLVY010000059.1:0-30589 GCA_030570475.1 Liangdongia dendrica
GCCTCCACTCTGTTATATGGTTGGTTTTGCTAGAACATTCTATTTTTTTTTTTTAGGTTAGGGCTATTTACGCTACTGAAAAACACACACAGCACAGCCTCTCGTTTTGTTTGGTCCATTTAACCACAGCCATAGTTATAACACAACTAGTGTCCAAATCACAAAACACAGAGACACACCGCCCATGGTGTAATTGTAGCTCGCCACCGGAAGAAATCCGTGCTTCCTATCAATTTTGATTGACACTATCCATTTGTTTTTTTTTGATGAGTGTTATGACTAAATTTAGAAATTTTTCTGACGTGCATGACGAAGTATGCATATCTGGCTGTGTTCATGCACAGGGTGCCTAGACCTGTATCTCACGGGACTAGCCTTTTGCATACCCCTCCGTGCCAAACGAAGAAAAAAAAACACATTTACCAATTGGGAAGTAGGCCAGGGAGTTGAGACAACGCAGGAAAGACACACGGGTAGAATTCGTGTTATTGATCGTTTGGAATACAAGTCTGATAGTAATAAAAATGCTCATTAGTATTAGTATGCAACCAGTTCATAATAAGCATTTGGTCACTGTTTTTGTGTAGGCGGAAATGCGCTGCAATCTGCGATTAGTAGTGGGTTGACTCACCGGTATGTTTTGGCAGACCCATATAGGCATATATAATATAGACCTTGCCTTCAGACCCTGTTAAGGCCACTCATTACTCACTCCCTCAGACCACATAGTCTCTGTGGTGCAGCTTCTCTGCGTCTCTGCTTCTCTGCTTCTCTGTCTCTCCTTCAGAATAACAAGTCAAGAAAAGCTGGCCAAAAAAGTATATAAGCACACGCAGATCCGGTCACCCTTGCTTTTTTTCTCTTTAGGAAACCCAACTAATAAGAAAGTTACTGAAATTACCATGTCTGCCCAACCAGAAGTCACCGCCACCACCGAAGCTGTTGAAGCCAAGGTTGAAGAAACTGTCAAGCCAGTTGAAGAACAAGCCCAAGAAGCTACTGAAGAAGCTACCAAAGAAGCTACCGAAGAAGCTAAAGAAGCTACTGAAGAAGCTCAAAAGGTTGAAGACTCTGCTGAAGAAGCCCAAAAGAAGGTTACTGAAACCGTTGCTGAAGTCAAGAAGGATGCTACTGCTGCCGCCAAGGGTGACACTGCTGAAAAGAAGAGCTTTTTGAAGAAGTTTACTGCTAAGCTAAAAGCTTTGTTCCAATAAGCGGGCGGTTCTAGATTGATAGATATATTCATTGACAAGAATGTGTCAATATAATTATCATCTATGACGCGTTCTATTTTTTTGTGTTTTTATTTGCTTACATTCCCATCCACTATATTTTAATATTATTTTTTATCATGCTTTTCTTCATTTTGAACTGTTCTATCTACATCCAAGTTTGCTCCAGCATTATTCATTTTGGTCCGTGTGCTTGTTAAACCATGCATCTCTAATGAGGGTTGAATGAAAATATTTGGATATTGGATATTGGATATTGGATATTGGATAAGTTTGATTTGAAGTGTGATTTTTTTTTCTCTCTCTCTCTCTTTATTATTTGATGATGATGATGATGATGATGCTCCTCTTTTTTTGACTGTGACAAGGTCTTTTAATAATTAATACTGTAATAACTAATATGATGTCTTTTTATAATTAATCCCAATCGTGGTCGTGGTTGTAGGTTTCCCTCCACTTTACTTTGTACTTTGTTTTGTATACTTGTTTTGTATACTTGTTTTGTTATAAGTCAAAGTGTCAGTCAATGCGCGTTTGGCATTTCCGTAACAATGAAAAAAAAAAAAAAAAAAAATTTGGAAAACGAAAACAAGGGCAAGGCTGTATGTATGACACTGGTATATAACGGAGTAAACAATAGATATAGATATAGATATATAAGTATGTAAGTGAACAAATAAAGTTTGGTGCCTGGCACAATGTCACAATGTCACACAGTAACAGTAAACAGAGGTTCACAAGAATGGCATCGTTGTTTTTGTTTTACTTTTACAAATCGTTTGATCCTTGAAAAGCACATCATCATCATGCGATTTGCAGTGCAGTCTCACCGCCTCTCTGCTGCAGGAAATGGAAATTAATGGAAATTAATGGAAATGAAAAGGTACACCACCATAGCTTTCAATGTATAGATAAACATTACGGTTTTTATGGTACTGGGATATATAATAGACACACCGCTGGGTTTTTTGTTTTTATGTTTTTTTGTTTTTTTGTTTTTTTGTTTCTTTGTTCTTTTGTGTCTGTCTGTTTGTTTGTAAACATAACAAACACAACGAGAGTTTATCTCAGAATTTGCTCATTCGGGACTTTCCACTAGACCCTCAAGACCCGACGTGTTGATAAAAATAAAAATAAAAATAAAAATACTTGGTGTGTTACCCTATTCGTCCGGTTAACATCCAGAACATCCGGACAAAGTGGTATTGCTTAGTAAGAAGCGATATACACTAAAAAAAATATGAAGGACACTGATACTGATTTCTGCATGAACTTTTATATATTGCATTACCTTTAATGGTAATAGTGGCGTAACAGAGTCTCGTTTACTATATATCTATATAGTACTCTATTTATCACAGTGCATTGTGTGTGTGTGTCTCACTAGTGTTTTCATTATCATTATCATTGATGTTGTTGTTGTTGTTGTTGTTGATACAGTGCTCATTGACAACGCAGTAAATATATAAGTAAATACATATTGGATAAATCAATATCCACACGCCATCCATATGGACAGTTATATAAATTATCTATATGGTGATCCTCTCTTGAAACAGTGATCGACGCTCATGATGCGTTGGATTTAAATGATGTATATATATATAAATATATAGAAACAAAGAGAATGCTGGATGGATAAGGGTGTGTAGAGGTTACTAGTATTTTTTTGCTGTATTCTCTATCACATGATACTATAAACTATCATAAACTTGATACAATTGATATTGATATTGATATATATACTCACAAATGCTACTTCCGAGGGTTGAACATACTCAATTGCAATTGCAAATCATATACAAAAATCAGTTGTTGGAGAAAAAGCATCATTTTTTTTAATATCTAATTTATAGTAAATAATAGCACATACATGCATACCACACACACTACACACACAATAAACGGATAGATATTCACACCAACTGTTGTAAAACACTCCCCTCGGAAGTCTCTTTTGTTTTTGTTTTTGCGTTGAGAAAAAGCAAGAAAAAAAAAAAAACCCAGAAAAAAAAATGTTGGTGGGTGTTCCACCCCTTCTCTTCTCTCCCAAAACAACAAAGAGGTATCCTGTTATATCAACACCAACCAAAGTTATCTGTCCCCAGCGCCAATCACAAAGAGGTGTGCCTTCAGCAGATATCCACATCCACACACAACAAACCCTACAATCCCCTGTTGAGTCTAGAATCTCCTGAATCTATTTCTCTCTCATTTACTTTTCTTCACAGTCAAATCTGGCCCCCTCCTCCTCCTCCTCATCTTTTTGATTTTGATTTTAAACGCTGTGTGTTCACAAATACAGCAAGCAAAAGGCATTATTTGATACAGTATCTGTCCATCTCGTTGTTGATCAATTCCAATTCCTATTCCTATTCCTATTTCTATTTCCACTGAAGATTTGATTGTGTGTTTTGATTTCATTTGTTTTGATTTTGATATTATATTCATTTAAACAAGCCAACAATCACAACAACAACAACAGAAAACTACTGGTTTAACATCACTTCATTTCATTCCATTTATTTCATTCCATTTATTTCAATTTCAATTTAAATTTCAATTCAATTCAATTCAATTCAATTCAATTCAATTCAATTCAATTCAATTTTTTTTGCTTTTGGTTCCTCCCCTTCCTGAACATAGGTTTACAACTTTAATAAAACTATTCAACAAACAACTCCTTTTCAAATGACTGATTCAAACACAAACATGGACTTGAGAGTGGGAAGAAAGTACCGTATTGGCCGTAAAATCGGATCTGGGTCTTTTGGTGACATCTATCTCGGCACAAACATCATTAGCGGTGAGCTGGTGGCTATCAAGTTGGAGAGCGTGACTGCAAGACATCCCCAATTAGAATACGAGGCCAAAGTTTACAGAGCCTTGAGCGGTGGCGTTGGTATCCCATTTGTCAGATGGTACGGCACAGAGTGCGACTACAACGCTATGGTTATCGACTTGTTGGGGCCTTCCTTGGAGGACTTGTTCAACTATTGCAACAGAAAGTTTTCCTACAAGACGGTTTTGTTGCTTGCTGACCAATTGCTATGCCGTATCGAATACATACATGCTAGATGCTTCATCCACAGAGATATTAAACCAGACAACTTTTTAATGGGTATTGGCAAACGAGGCTCCCAAGTTAATGTGATTGATTTCGGTTTGGCTAAAAAGTTTAGAGACCCAAGAACACATTTGCACATTCCATATAGAGAAAACAAGAACTTGACTGGTACTGCCAGATATGCAAGTATAAACACACATTTGGGTATCGAACAATCAAGACGAGATGACTTGGAAAGTTTGGGGTACGTTTTGATTTACTTCTGCAGAGGCTCCTTGCCATGGCAAGGGTTGAAGGCTGCAACAAAGAGACAGAAATACGATCGTATCATGGAAAAGAAAATGTCAACACCTGCAGAAATCTTGGGTAGAGGCTTACCAATAGAATTTGTGCATTACTTGAACTATACAAGATCGTTGAGATTTGAAGACAAGCCTGATTACTTGTACTTGAGAAGATTGTTTAGAGATTTGTTCCTGAGAGAAGGCTACAAGTATGACTACATCTTTGACTGGGCATTATACAAACAACAAAAGGCAAAGGCTGCTCTAAACCAAAAGAAGAATGAAAATGACGAGGATGGCCAACCACAAAAGGATGATGAAAAGGCTCTACAACAATCACAGCAACCACAGCAGCAATTACAACAACAAACTGCTACTGCTGCTGCTACTACTACTGCTGCTGCTGCAGTGGTGGTACCACAACAACAATTACAACAACAACACATAACAACAGTGCCAACATCTGCTCAACAAGTTCAACTTCAAACTCAATACCCACAACAATTAGCGTCACAACAAATTACACAGCAACAGCAACAGCAACAAAAGCCACAAGTGAGCAGCTTTCAACAAACTAATGTGAAGGTGGGTGCATCATATATACCACTAGAGCAGAGGAATGCTCTTGCTGCTAACAACAATAACAATAACAACAACACTGGTGGTGCAGGTGCAGGCAATCCGCAATGGCTATAGTGTTTGTTGCACTCATGGATCCCTTTCTCGCTAACAGTCTATACATTTCTAAATATACCACTGCTACGCCCAGCATCTTTTAATCCAGTTGAACCCCGGCTTTGTTTTTTTTTTTTTGGCTTGTCGTGTAGAAATAGTTATCAGCCATTAGTAATACCACAACACAACAAGGGTCCAGAAGAATGGCCAGCAAGAAAGCGATGGCTGAGAGACTGAGACAAGTGCAGAAGCATCTGCTGGGCACCTCCAGCTCAGAGATCTTCTTTGGCGCCGACACCCTCAACAGGGTGTCTTTTCTCAGGGAGGATGCAACGTTTGTCGATGCGTCGCTGAGACACGGGAGCACGAGACTCGTGCTGTTCAAAGAGGATGCTCCTCTGGCTGCCCAGGGCGGTGCTGGGCTCTACTACGCCTCCTACAAGGAGCTCCAGCCCGTGATTGATACTTTCATCAAGCTCAACGGGGAGGAGGACATTGCTGTGAACAAGACCAAGTTTGTCTTTCTAGGCATTGACGAGAAGGCCCAGGACGGCGTGGAGTACGGCTACTACAAGGGCGCGCCCTACTACGCCGTCGACATGACCCACAACGAGTCGCTGCTGTGCCAGTTTGAGCACCACCGCTTCATCACAGCGCGCGACGAGGTGTTTACGCTCTCCAACTGGGACGCCTCCATCCTGTCCCAGGCCAAGATGTACCTCGACTGGCTGCGCAAGAACACCTTCTGCGCAGGCTGCGGGTCCAGGACCATCAGCGTCCACGCGGGCACCAAGCTCAAGTGCTCCTCAGCGCCAGCGCTCAAGTGTCCAGTCAAGAGCGCACCAGTGTCCAACGTGTCCTTCCCGCGCACTGACGCCGTCATCATCACCGCCATCACCAACACGCGCTTCGACAAGATCCTCCTGGGACGCAACAAGAGGTTCCCCGTGCCAATGTACAGCACCATCGCTGGCTTTGTCGAGCCCTCTGAGACCATCGAGCTCGCTGCTGCCAGAGAGGTGTGGGAGGAGACTGGCGTCAGGGCCCACGACGTGCGCATCGTCAAGACACAGCCCTGGCCATACCCTGCCAACCTCATGCTGGGCTGCGTCGCCACCGTCCAGTTCAATGGATTCAACGAGGTGGTGGACCTGGGACACGACCCTGAGCTCCTCGACGCCCAGTGGTTTGACACATCCTTGCTCAAGCAGATGCTCAACAAAGAAAAAGTTGAAGTTAAGAAGGAGTTTGTCCTCCCACCAGACACAGCCATCGCCAACTACCTCATCAGATATGTCATCACCAGGTACGATGAACTACATGGATAATCATAATACTAACAGTATATATTAATTAATTAATTAATTAATTAAATCATTCATCACAGGGTCAACACCTCCTGTATAAACTTGCTGCCTGCAACCTCGTCCTTAAACTCGGTAGCAACAAGCGCCTTGAGCTGAGCAACAGCATCCTCACTGCTGGTGTCCTCAGTTATGTCCTGTCTCCATTTCTTCAAGATGCTCTTCATGATCTCGCTTCCTTGCAAGATCTCCTGCGCCGAGCACTTGGTGCGCTTGTCTGCAACATATGGATCCTCCTGGTGTTCTTTCCCATTAAACTCCTCCAGCTCAGCAGCCTTGCGCTTCGCCATCGAAATGATCTTGGTTGGGAACTTTACAACCTCCGCAACATGGATACCAAACGACTGGTCGGAAATACCTGGCTCAACTTTGTACAACAATGTAATGTCATTCGAGTTGGACTCGTCTACATTGCCTCCATTGCCTCCAGTAGCCTCATCCTCAATGTGCGCAACGACATGGTAATTCTTTACTGTCGCAACCTTATCAGCAAGCTTGGTCAGCTCGTGGAAATGCGTAGCAAACAGCGTAAAACATTTAATCTTTGTCGAAATGTGTTCAGAAATGGCCCACGCAAGACCAAACCCGTCATAGGTACTCGTGCCTCTACCCAGCTCATCAATGATAATCAGCGAATTGCTTGTGGCTGTCTTTAGAATAGAGGCTGTCTCCAGCATCTCAACCATAAAAGTTGACACACCTTTCAACTGTGAATCTCCAGCTCCAACTCTCGACAAGATCGCATCAAAAACGCAGAGCTCAGCCTCAGTGCATGGCACATAACACCCAATCTGTGCAAGCAGTGCAATAGTGCCAACCTGTCTGATGAACGTCGACTTACCACCCATGTTTGGGCCAGTAATGATCAAAAACTCAGTCTCATTCTTGACAAACTCAACATCATTCGCAATGAAAGTCACATCGTCCTGCATCTCCACACACGGGTGTCTCGCCTCCTTCAGTATACAGCGCCCGTTCGAGTCATTGATTGGGTGCATCGTTGGCTTCACATAAGGTGTTGGTGCGTATGCCGAAACGTGTGCAAACGACACAATCACATCAATGTGTGAGATAACGAGCGAGAGCTTCTCCAACACTGGCGAGTATGTGGACGTGATGGAAATGATCTCTTTAACGAGGGCCGTCTGCTGCTTGTTGTACACCTTTTGTAAATCAAAGCTTTCATTCGAAATCTCACGCATCTCTTCAGTAGTGAAAAACACACCAGCCTTCACAGTTTGCAACTCAATAAACTTGTGGTTGCCTCTGATCGAACGCTCTTCGGTTCTTGTTAAACGCATACACCACCCATGTGTCTGATGCAGTTCTAGTTTCAACTTCTTTTCGGCATCCAGCCCCAACTCGTCCGCAACTTCAAGATGTATATGTCTGATTTGCTTCTCAATTTGGTCCAGTCTGCTCTTGTACTCTTGTAACTTTTCATCATAATCAGCCTTGATGATAAACTCGTGGCGGTCTAAAGATTCTAAATCAACAGTGGTTTCAACCAACTCTTGCAACTTCAACAATGGTGGTAGCAGTTCCTTAATTGGATGAATCCAGGTGGCTTCAATAAATAGTTTCAACTCCTCCTCAACTGCTTCAGAATCATGCTTTTCTTGTAAAATGTCCAACAATTCAGGAACTTTGATCAAAAACTGATAGATTCTAACAACATCTTCCAAATTAGCATAGGTTCCTTTCAACAATTTCTTGTTCAACTTTCTAATATCTGGCACTGAAATCAGTATATCATCTTGCAACGAACTTCTCAATTGGATATCATCAATTAAACATCCAACTAGTTTATGACGCAGTTCGATTTCATCAATGTCGATTAATGGCTGCTTGATCCATTGGTTTAGCAATCTCGTACCACCAACGCTCTTGCAGTGATTCAGCAAATCAAAAATATTGGAGTTTTTCGCACCATTTGTGGTTTTGGATTGAGGAAACAAATTCAAAGCCTTGACCGCTGAAGAATCCAGCTTCATGTATTGGCTCAACGTGTGTGCACTTAGTTTGAAAACACCATAGTTGGATTCATCCTGTAGCAAATTCAAATATGTCAAGATTGCATTTGCAGCAACTAGCCCGAGTGTAGACGTGGCCAAATCACCAGTGCTCAAGGCCAACTCATCACCCAAAATTCTAATCAAGTCTTGTTCAATGTCCTTGTTGTTGAAGTCTGAGCTCTTCACTTCAGTAACCACTGCACCACAACGGTCAATAACGCCAATCAATTTCGTATAGTCTGGGTCTTCCGTGTTTGGTGGAGATGCAATGATGCACTCTTTAGCATCAATCTGGATCAGTAAACTCTCTAGATTGGAATACAAGTCATTATCAGCAAATTCAGATAACCCAATATCTTTAGAGTTTGTATCAACAAAACAGAAACCAACAGTACGACCTTCAGCTTTGTTCACAACCTTCAATGCAACAACAACTAGCGCAGAGCTTATATCTGACGAGTTCAACAAGTTCTCCACGCTCTCAATATTACCAGGACTGGCCATCTTTAGCAATTCCCACGTCTTGTCGTAAATCTCCACTTTGAAGCCCTTCTCAAACAAAGCCATTGAAAGCAAATTTGAAAACACAGCAGGCGACATTGTAACATATGGGACACTGTGCGACTCTTTCAGGACTGAATTGGTGCGGTAGATGTTCTCAGCAATGAATCTAGCATCATCGCCTAGAGCTGTGTAGTAATCGCCCTTGTCAACAACACGCAGAGTATGGCCGTCTTTGTCGGCTAGCTTTTCAAACTTTCTGTAGAACGAGCGTTCATCTGTCGTGTCAGAGAACTTTAGCTCTGGTCTGGTGGACATCTTCTCTTTCTGTATCTGTGGTGTGTGGTAATAAAGACACCTTTCTTTACTAGTGAAGCTCTTATTTTATTTTTAACGCGTTTCCAGCAAGAGGACGCGTATAAGCTAAAAAAAAAATTACATAATCAATATCAGTTCTATAGTAAAACTATAGAGTTGTTAAAATAAATAGTGCACATTAGATTTTGGGGGTGGTTTGATAGATAGATGGATAGATATATATATTATATAGATGTAGATGTAGATGTAGATGTAGATGTAGATGTAGATGTAGATGTAGATGTAGATGTAGATGTAGATGTAGATGTAGGGAATATGGTTGTATAATGTAATGCAAGTATTAGTATATCATCAGTCAAGAATCTCATCAATATCATCGCCAGACTCGCTCGAGTCGTCAGCATCCCTATTGTACAAAAAGAATTGAACGAAAATGACAAAGTCTAGGCCTAGAGTCCCTATGGACCCTGTCAACCAACTGGACTGGACCAGCAGGAAGTATGGGTCGATGGAGATGGAGAGGATGGATATCACATAGGTCAAGTTCCCCAAGCATGCGCACAAAAAGAACAAAAAGGAGATCCCCTCGCAGGACTTTCTCTTGTAGTTTAGCAAGATCTGTGGCATTCTGGAACCGAGGTATAGGAAGGCTGATAACCAGCCAAAGAATTGGGCCAGTGGGTCAAAAGTTAACTCTGGTTCTTTGGCCTCATTGTCAGGGTCGTAGGAGATGTACCAGCCAATAATACCAGAGAGAATGACTAGTATGATGAGTCCACTTTCAAATGCTGTTCTCTTTTTGGACTTTCTAACTGGTTTGAAACTCTCTTCGTCTTCTTCTTCTTCTTCATCATCATAATCACCAACACCAGCACCAGCACCACCAACATTTCTTCTGGAAACCACGGCATCTCTTTCTGGGTCCTCGCCAAAGATATCTTCCTCCACTTCTTCGAAAATGTTTTCAGACAATGGGTTTGCAGGAGATAGGTGGACTGGGTCAACTTGAGAGCCGTCACCGTACAAAAAGATTTGGCCTAGCAGAACCAAATCAGCAGCAGTATAGTAGAGTGCCAGTACGATCATCGTTGGCAGGACATGCTGTAGAACTGCACCAAGCACGTTGAACACATCACCAGCTAGCCACAGAACAACAAACAGTAGAGATAACCCTTCAGAACTCTTGCGAGCGTACTAAAAAAAAAATTTGGATGTTAATATATTAACTAAGAGAAAGTGCTCGCAATAGTATAACTCACGTTTTCATATATCTGTGGCACAAAGACTATGATCCAGAAACTGATGGATATGGAACTAGTTAAATAAAAGGCTTGTTAGTCTTTGTCAAATTTAACGCAGGGCTGGGGTAACAAACAAACAAACAATCAATCAATCAATATTATATATATATATATATATATATATAGTAGAGTAATATCAGTTGAGAGATATGGAGAGAAAAGATGTGACATACCCAGTGATACCACTGATGGCTCTGTTATCCAGGACGATATCGGTGAATTTTGGAGACATTTGCAACCCACTCTTTCTTTCACTCTCTGATGTTTTTAGTATGTATGACTGATATGATTTTTCAGTTTTTTGTATCGTCGACATCCATCGCTCGAATTTTTTTTTTCGATGTTCGCTGCAACTTTCCGTTTATTGACATATGTGATTGTGTGTGGTGTTATGTAGCATATATGCATTGTGATGTATTCAGATGTGTATTTGATGTAATTGAATTACATTCAATGTAATGAAATGTATCGTATGTGCCATATTCTAGTGTTCGGGTGTATAATATTGCAGTACTGTGACTGTCTCTACATTTTCATGCATTCTTGGTACATTTCTCTACATTCTTTCTACATTTCTCTACATTTTCCCAGGCATTGTCCTGGAAACTAGGGTGCTAACCCAGCGGCCGCCTCTGCCCAGTTACGCACTGGGCCAGAAGATGGCACTGGACCAGGCCATTAAGCTGGGAATTCCAGGCCATTAAGCTGGGAATTCCAGACCTAAAACCTGTAATTTCCCATCTCTCCGCATCAAGTACTGCCTTCTGGGGTGCTTATAGTCGAGCAGCAAGCAGCACATGGCTGAGGTTTCAGGAGACGTGTTGTTGTTGTTGTTTGGATTCGTTGGGTGGGCTTTCCGGGCACGTTGTGTGAAATTGTGCTCTTTATATATATATTTTCACAATTCTGAAATCAATTACGACCACTAATTAATTTCATCCATTGTCCATCCATATTACTTCTGAAAACCATCCATTAAAAAACATGACTTTGATTGTGGGGCACAGAGGCTACAAAGGTGTGTATCCAGAAAACACATTGCTGTCTTTCGAAGGCGCACTCAAGGCTGGCGTTGATATCATCGAAACTGACATCCAGGTCACCAAGGACGGTGTTGTCGTGATCAGTCACGATCCTCGCACAGGCAGAATCTACGACAAGAACGTCGCCATCCGTGACACCAATCTCCAGGATTTGTTGCAGCTCACTAATCTCCAGGACGCCTCGCAGCGCATACTCACCTTGACCCAGCTCTTCAAGTGGTCCGAAGCGAGAAAAATGAGACTGATGCTTGACATCAAGGCTGCGAACGATGCTAACGTTTTGGCCAATATCATCAGCTGTATGCGTACTGTGAACCCAGACATTGCGTTTTGGTACGACAAGGTTATCTTTGGACTCTGGGATCTGCGTTTCTACAAGTTTGGAGCTGAAACTGGGCTGATAAGAGGGTTTGAAATCATCAACATTGCAATCACGCCAAAGGTGTCACAGGGTTTTATCGACTACTCCAAGACTTTGGACCCGGGCTTGCAACTAAATGCTGTTTCACTGCTGGATGTGTCAACCTGGGACTTTGGGTTTGCAAAATTTAGACAGAGTTTGGTTAAAGATGGCATCAAGCTATATCTATGGACAGTGAACTCCCAACGGAATATCCAGAAATCTCTAAACTTGGATGTGTATGGTGTCATCAGTGACAATCCAGTCGCTGTTGGTGAGCAGATTGAAGCAAGAAAGAGAAACGACGGGAAGGACTTCGCTTTGGAGCCACTGTCCTGGAAGGAGAAGATTAATAACGTGCTGATATTTGCTATCTTTAAAGTGTATGAGTTTGCACTTGTTCATAAGTTGAACACAACGGCTGCTTTCCAGATGTCATTTGCTTTCCTGATCAAGTTTATTATCCATAGGGGATGAGTTACATCTTACTATATTCTATATTATATATATATATATATATATATATATATTATTATTGTCTTGGATTCTGGCTGTTCTTTAATACACAATACTGTTTTTTGTATTATTGTAGTGTTGCGTGTTGGTGACATAATGGGGTTCTGCCAGGTACAAAATAGGGCTAGTTGGGTAATAATGAAGATTCACAGGAATGGTTGCACGATAGGATCTGATGTGGATACATAATGGACTGCTCCCTCCTGGGTGGTATCTATACCTATATATACCTATATCTCTATCACTACATCATACCTCCAGCCCTCTCCTCCAGCCCTCTCCTCGAGAAGCCAAAGCTCATCTCATTGTTTCTGATCCTCATTCCCATTCTGTGATTTACGCTGGTGAGCGTAACTCTCAGCACTAACACTTTTCAAAACTTAAATGAACGTTACAGCGCAGAAGAAGAGGCAACCAAAAACACAACACAACCAACAACACGCTCACTAGCCACAAGAAGAAGAACTATGATAAGGGTAGGGCCAGCAACAGCAGCGCAGGATGTGTACATCAGCACTCAGGAGTCAACTAACACCTCTTTCTAGGGTCTCAGAAAGTCATTGAAGGAGAAAAAGTCACATTCCATCTCTTCACCTCACCAGCTCCATGACAAGCACACGTCCACCTTGTCAGCAGCTGACTTCCACCTGAGCCAGAGCAACATCCTCCAGTCCCCAAAGAAGGTTATCAAGGCACTCTATGACTACAAGCCTCAGGGCCCAGGCGAGCTGGCTTTCAGCAAGGGCGACTTCTTCCATGTCATTGGCAACGAAAACGACTTGGAATGGTATGAAGCCTGCAACCCTTCCAAGAACGAGCGAGGCATGGTCCCTGTGCCTTATTTCGAGGTGTTTGGTAAGACACAGGCTACTCCAAAGTCCACAGCAGCCTCGAGAAGCTCTCCACAGTCGAAAAAACTCTCTACAGACTCAATGCCCCTCTCCCACAGAACAACAACCTCAACCACACGAAACTCAACCAGCGCTAGCACCCTATATGCCATCGTTCTCTACGAGTTCAAGGCAGAGAGACCCGATGAGCTCGACGTTACGATTGGCGAGAACATCATCCTGTGCGCGCACCACAATTACGAATGGTTTATTGCCAAACCAATCGATCGTCTGGGAGGGCCTGGCTTGGTGCCTGTGAGCTACGTCTCTATCATAGATGTCACCACGGGCCAGTCCACAGGGAACGACGTGGCTGACGATATAATAAGTGCAAACTTGCCAACTGTTGACGAGTGGAAGTCTAAAAACGCTCGTTACAAGGCTAGTTCAATACCGTTGGGTAATGTTGATGAAAATACATCTGCTGCTGGTGGCTTGGCTGGCTCTCGCTCTGTCTCTGGTTCTGGTTCTAGCTTCAAAAATGCAGCTAATCATAATAATAATAACAATAACAATAACAATACTACTAATACTAGCAATAACATCAACAACCGACAGTCTTCACTAAGCCGTGCTCAGTCACTAGCATTCAATATGGACAATGAAGTATTAGTTGAAAACTCCAAACCATTCATTCTTGATGCAACTGTCGACTCCTTCCACATCGAAAACGGCCGTTATTGGTTCCATACTAAAGTTGAATTGAGCAATGGTGAAGTGAGATCTCTGGGCCGTTACTATGAGGACTTTTATGATTTCCAGGTTAGACTCTTGGAATTGTTCCCAGCAGAAGCTGGTAAGAATAGCAGTGGTAAGAGAATCTTGCCATACATTCCTGGCCCATTGACTTACATCACTGATAAAATCACCATGAGAAGACAAGTTGACCTGAACGACTATGTCAAGGAATTGATCAGCTTGCCATCTTACATCTCACACTCAAACTATGTCAAGAGACTATTTGATTACAAAAATGAGAAAGACCATGAACTAGAGAGTACAGCAACTACAACAACTTCAACTTCAACTCCTCAATTTATCCAACAGCATGCAAAAACACAATCATCGTACTACAACGATGAACAAGAAAACACTATTGTCAAAGACGAATCTGTCAAGACCCTGTCTAAGCAGCCATCAGACACTTTACTGTCTATGGCTGGTAACACAAAGCTGAAATTTTATTACAAGGATGATATTTTTGCATTGTTGATTAATCAAGATATCACCATTGATGAATTGAAGGGAAAGATCAAACAAAGAATTTACGATGATGGCGAAGAAAGACCATTCAAGATTTATATCAAGAATTCTGATGCAAATGGCGATGAAATTACAACTAGTGAAGACATGTCAAACGTTTTGCAAAATAAATTGAAGATTGCAATTGAGGATGTATAAGAAGGAAATCAAAAATAAAAAGAGAAAAAAAAAGAAATAATAATTATAATATAGTGTGTTAAATGGACAATATGGGTGTATACTAAGTGTGATTTATTTGCTGCATGTGTGTGTGTGATATTTTTATTTGTTTATTCGTGTTTTTTTTTATGATCTACATATACCATTATGTGCTCAGATAGGGAGGGAGAGAGAGAAGGTTCTACATGTTGGTATCATTTTATTCTTTTTTTGCATAATCATGTTTCTATTTGTATTAATAAATGTTTCATTCTATAAATAAGTAAAAAACTCAACTTAATCTAGTTCCATTGTATCACTATCAAAGCTCTGTTCGGAATTATAATTGGTGTAATATCCACCATATGCATTGTTTGTTATTGGTTTTTTAATTGTCGGTACTTCGTTAATATCATTATCATTGTTATTGTTATTGTTATTGTCATCATCATCATCTTCATCCATCATTACATCATCTTCTCCATACTGAGCACTTGTCAAATCAACAGGACCATTATAATTGTCTGGCAAATGCTCTATTCTCTTTTCAAATGCTGCATTTAGCTCATTGAGCTTGTACTCATTGAAATACCATTTCTCCCATTCATAATAAACCAATAGTTTGGGGTCAACATATTTAACCAAACTCCAAAACTTTAAAATTTCATAATCCTCCAAAATATCATCGTTTAACACGCCCAAATCTAACTTGGTTCTCTTGTTGTGGTACTTGGCGTCAAACTGTTTTCTGGAATTAACCCGATCAAAACTAATCCATTCATCATTCTCCTTCATGTGTGGAATTGCAGTTGCGCTTTTAGGAATAACAAGCTTGTTTGCTTCGCATGGATCAATCAAGTGTCTCGAGGTGGTCAATATATCATCATCGTCTTGGTTTTGTAATAAAAAATCTTCAATGTCTGGAATGTACTCGACATGTTTATCACGAGGGACATAATCCTGGATATCAACATCTCCATTGCTCGAGTTGTCTAGTGAAAGTGACGAGAAATCGAAGATAATCCTCTGCTTTTTGATATTGTACTGCCGTATATCATCTATGCTTGGTGAATATGATCTCTTATGCATTGCCTTCATTATTCTGTAATCATATAGCAAAAGGTCAGAAATAAGAATTATTAAAATTAGATGTTGTTATATTAACTCCAAAGAAGGAAAGCATCGTTTTTAAATTTAATAGAGATTATGTAATTTTTGATGATGCATATAGCTTCAAGAGCTGCAGATGCTTCTAGAAAAAAAAAAAACAGTAACAGAGAAGTTGATGATTACTGGTTGAATAGTTAGAAGATGATTGGGTAGAAGACTACTCTTTTGCCTATTTGCCTCTAGGTCCTTCAATTTTATTTTCAGTGCCTTTCTGATTAATGAAAAAAAGCTTCATTCATTCATCAGTTTTATTTATTTGCTCTCATGGTTTCATACTTCAGCAACTTCTCTACATCACCATGATACCTATAAACTGTTTCATGGTCTAAAAGTTCATCTTCTGGATCCATTGCTCTTTTTAATGAATATTCATGATTTCTTACATTCTTTACAGCAAAGCATTTTTTTATAACGATAACGGAAACTGTATAATTCGATTTTAAAGGATCACTGAGTTAAAGTCAATCAGACTAATAGCACAGTAGCACCATCGGTCCTTTTAGTTGTAGTACAATCTCTGTCTTCGAATATAAATGCTGAGATAATATCTTCATACCTATTGGCCGTTTCTTCATAAATCATGTCACATTCATATTTTAAAAAGAATTTCAAAACTGTCTGGGCATTTGAACTAGATGTTTTCACTCCAAAACTACAGTCAAAGTAGTAATTATGCATTCTCAGGTATTTAGTATGTGACTTGGACATGCTGTATTGTACTATTTGTGGAACTGTGATCAGTGATAACTTGACTTTTAATAAGAATGCTGGTAAATCTTCAGTATCTGTCAACACTACTCTCAACTTTTTAGCACTTAGGAAATTTAAATATTGTAGAACCCCCAAAAATACTGATGATGGAACTACTATCTCATCAGCATTATAGATACTATACTATACCATACTAATACGTTTCAACTTGGTTTTAACTTGGTTTTAACTTGCCAAAATTATGTCATTATAGTGAAAAAGAACACATAGAGATCATTGAAAAGATCGCCACCACTGAAAACCAGCAAATTAGTTCCATGGATCAATTTTCTCAATTGGGGACGAATATCATTTGAAAATTTCTTCATTGGTATGGGCGGCACCAGGGATTGCAAGCTTGAAATATTTTTCTCTGTTTTGACCAATGTAATTGAGTATTCCATGATGCCTAAATAAAACGTTGGAAATATCTGGTGAAGAAGGACCTGTCTAATCATATTCACATTGTTCCTGTGTAAATCTTTTTCAATCTGTTGTGGAACATTAAAAGACACGTTCAAAACAAAGTCCTTGCTATCTGTGTGTTCTGTTAGTTGCTGTTTCATTCCTGAGATATCCAAAATAGTATATGTTGGAAATATCATTGCCATTTTGCTGTAAATACCCTGGTAATTGACTTCGCTAATATCATCATTGAAGAAGTTTTGTACTATATTAAAGTACCTCCTATTGTCAGCAATTTCGGGCGACGCTTGGGATAAATTGAACACATCCGAACTATCTAGCTGTTGTATGATCAACGCTATCACTTCAGGTGGTCTTCAGGTGGTATATCTGTTATATTGGTCAACTTCACCTCGAGGATTGTAGATATATGAATGTTTTTCAAAGAAGGAAAGGAAATTCAAACGAGATGATATAGTTGTGAAAGATAACCTCTCAGTAATATCGTTGGTCTGTCTGGGGAAAAAAAAACATTAACATTCAATCAAATGAATGCGTGTTTGTATGACTGCCACGATGAATACACTGATACGTCGAGTAGTACCAGTAACAGGATGAACAGTATGAACAGTATGAGTTGAATGAGCTGAACCAACTTCAAATGGCTGTAAATGTGCCAGAATATTGCAAATGTTGCGCCTGTAAAAAATCAGATAATAAACAAATAGCGATAACACCAAAACACAAATATTAAGATAGAACACTCGGTTAAAGGCAGCGTGTAGCCACTCATATCCAGATATACACATAAAATACCTCAACAAACAGGAATACAAAGCCGATTGGCATATTTTCCATCATGAATAACCCTCCATCAGGAATGCAGTTCCATACGCCACCAACCAAAACTACATTCACAACAGAAGAATCAACAAAGCAGTCATATGCCGACCCACTCTGTGCTATCGAGGTTTATAACCCAGATGAATATTTTGTGGAAGATATTGATGAAAAGTTGCCAAAAGAACTTGAGTCTATTGTCACCAACTTTTTGAAAGATGTCAAGACTCCCAAATACAATAAACCACTAACTGCTGATGAGCTATCGCAGATGTTTCAGGATTTCTACAGGCTATTCACATATAGGACACGATTGTTTGTGAAAGGGTCTGTGTTCCACAAGTCTAGAGTGGCAAATATTAAGATGTTGACTGCTGAAGAAAGTGAAGAGAGGAAGATTGAATTGGCAAAGTTTGAAAAGAGAATATCCAACTATATTGAGCTTGGTGAGAAGGAGGTTTGCGAATCTTTGTTTAATAAATTGTTCAACAAGTTTGATGAAGATGTCAAGATTGATTCATTTGTTAAAGAAAAGATTGTTATTGGCCAAAAAATTAGAGGAATTGATTTCAAAGAGTTGTTGGATATCAAGAATGTGGATTTAGATTCACCACAATTAAAAGGCATTACAACACAATTTACGCATTTCAACACAATCAAGACCCCATTGGATAAACTAAACATCTTACTAGACATTCATGCATCGATAAACTCATTCTTAACAACACAGACAAACTTGGCTGATGGTGATGACTTCTTACCATTATTGATATATCTCATCCTGATCAACACCGTACCAATTGAATATTATTTGAATTTTAGTTATATCAAAAGGTTTAGAAATCACGAACTACTAGTTGAACAGCCATTGTATTGTTTGACAAATTTTGAAGCTGCATTATCATTTATCCAAACGCTGCCATTATCTGAAAAAAATGAATATGACTACTCTGCATTGACTGAACCTGAACTTGAACTATTAAAAAACGGGTTGGTTGGAACATCACAAGATGTGAGTGTACCATTACCGGAAGGTAAAACAGTATCCACTACTGATGGATTAAGCATGATCAGTTCCGCTATTGATTCTTCGTTCAAATCTGTTTTCAATAGGTTTGGTGGTAGATCTAATGAAGCCAATGCATTGTCTACAACTCAGGCACCAACAACAAATAATGAACCACCAAACATTAATACCAATGATGAACCCAGAGCTCATAATGCTGAGCATACGGAAGAAAGTGGTTACAACCCTATTAACAGATTGGTTGGTGTTATGAAATGGAGATCTTCATCATCTGAGCCTCCTACTGACCGCTTAGTACTTCAAAATGAAAAGAAGCATGGGAAGTCATTAAGTTCTGTGTCTTCTTCCTCAATTGAGAGCTCACCAATCCCTGTTAACCCTCGCAGATTCCATAACAAGAAGTTTACAGATATGAAAGTTTCCGAATTGGAGCAGATGTTCAATGATTATCAGCAGTTAACCAACTGGGTGAATAAGAAGTACAACGACAGTTGAAGTGTGTTCAGACATAAATACAACATTATTTAATCTATTTTCTCTAATTGCAATTAAACCTGTAATTGAATAAAAAGAGGAGTAATCAAAAAAGAAGTAAACTGTATCTGTAAAAAAAACAAATATATAATCCAATAACCCAAAGTGTATTAAAAAAATGTCAACTTCATAAATCTCAAAGTTGGTTGTGTGTATGTGTGTGATAAACTTTCTCTTCTTCTCCTTGTCGTTAACTTTCTTTGTTGTTTTTTGTTGTATTTTTCTATTTTATACTGGAGGACCTCTTTTCAAGAAATCCATGAAATCCATATCATGATCTTCTTCTTCAACTTGCACTGAAGCTGGACTATTTATGCCATGAGCCAACTCGTTAAACGTAGGTTTGACGGGTGTAGCTGCAAAGTTTGAATCAGCAAAAGGATCACTTATTGGTGTGCCCATGACTGTTTTATTATTATTATTATTATTATGCCCATTAACAGCAGTAGCGCCAGCACCAATACCAGAAGACACTGTTTCCCCATCCATTTTCAAAAACTCTCTTGGATCCAGTGAACTTAACATGTTCCCACCAGGCTGGTTCTGAAATTCAAATGTTTCCGGCTTGTTTATGGCTTCATTTGATGGTAGGTGGAACCATGGAAGCCATTGCACATAGTATCTCCATAACGGGATCGGATCACTTGGAGGCATTGGGCTTGTCAAGACTCTCTCATAAGTCAATGTCCATGGTTTTTCTCTAATCATATAGACGATAGTGTCAACTGCACAGTTTAATGGCTGCATGAATGCTGTGATGCACCAGATGGCGTAGTTTGATCGAAATTGCAGCTGTAAAGAGTTTTGGATCAATGGGAAGAACCATAAGATGATATATGCCAATGGATAAAGGAAAATGATTTTCATTTGTTTTGAAATGACTTTGTATCTATTTCTAAGCATTTGTGAGTTGTCAAATTGTAAATTTTGTTGTAATTTAAAATCTTGGGTTGGAACTTTTTCTTTCATACCAAAATTTGTGAGGCCGAAAGATGAAGATGGTCCATTATTATAGTCATTAGTATTGTTGTTCTTATTATTATCATTAGTGTAATTAGTGTTGTTGGTATTATTAGTATTATCATTATTTGAATTTCTGTTGTTGAATGAACGGGTGTGTAAATGGCCCATAAGCCTATTTGTCTTTGATTCTTGAGAGCCATTTGTGATTTGAGCTTGCTGTTTATCAACGGCTCTGACTTGGTTGATGATGTAGAAGTATATGGTGCAGTAAATGATCAGGATCATAATCATGATAGCGTATCTTGGACCCCAACCCAACACCAGTCTGTACCATTTAGGTCTTTCCGGCAAATAACACCAAATGTCCAGTGCAGCGTAACCAACGTCATTAATGAAAGCCAAACTAGCTAGGATCGCAGGCCCAACGATTGAAAATGCGTAAATGTAGTATCTAACAAAGAATAAGCCACCACTTTGTTTTGGTAAAAAGACGATGAGCAATGTGTTGATGGCAAATGTTAAGATAGCCAAATCACCGCCTTCAATAGAGAATGCAGTAAAGAAGCCCAGGAAATTTTTTGTCTTAGGCCCAACATGGCCCGCATAGTGCACCAGGGTCAGTGCTGGGTAGATCAGCAAGGCCAGGGCCTTGAGGAAATCGAAGATTATCAGGAACAGAATTAGCTGGTGGCGAAACCGCGTTCTGGAAGGATGTGTAGCAACTATTGCGTAGAATGCTAAGAACCCTGCAAACAGCGATGCAGAGGACGATGAGATGGAAATGTATCTCAGCACGTTGAGCTGGTGCTCGTCAAAATCTGTCTGTAACGCAGCAGCAAATGATGTTGGCACAGCTGTTGCTGTCTCTTTATCAAAGAGCACAGGGATCGTGGATGAAGCCGTCCTTATGATTAACGACGCGGGAGTAGCTATGAGATTCACCATGGTACCATAATTATTTTTCTAGTAGTTGGTGGTTGGTGGGTGTTTTTTTTTTGGTTGTGTGAGAGTGTGTAGCGTGTACGTGGTCTATTGGTGTATACAGCTCCTTGCGATCCTATTATTGACTGATTAGCACCTGGTTTTGTCGACGAAGATCTCTGGTAGTATATATTTAATACTTGACTGATCCACGTCAAAAACCTTAAACCCAAAAAAAAATAATTGGGCGAAAAAAGAAACGATTCCGGTGAATAGCTGAGCTGTGCTGGGTGGGCGACTAGTCCTTACTGGTCCTGACTGTGCGTATCTGTGTCTGTGCTTGGCTGTAACGACTTTCTGTTGCGAATCCCACCAGAAATCACCAAAATAAAAGGATCTGTGCTCCTTTCCTTCTGGCTGTTGTTATCTTTTTTGGATCTGTTTTTTTGGGTTGGTTGAGAAAATCTCGGAGGAGAAAGAATTGTGTCACGTGATCTGCAGATGAAATTGATATTTATTGAGTACTCGTCAAAGATTTAGAGGTTCAAGTTGAGCCAAAGGAGTTCTTTACATATTGGTGCTGGTAGTGGCAGGATTGGAGTGTGTTGTAAAGCCATGGTTCTACGCGGTGATTCTGGTCTGTACGTTAGTGACGGAGGCTTTTCGTTTGCAGAAGTCATTGTTAGCTCTGATGAGGAAGATGCAGATGACACTCTTGGTGACGGTGAGGCCATGAAATACCTCAGCCTAAACTCAAGGCAAAGAAGATCAACTGTGCACTCGAGGAGAAACTCCGTGCGGTCCAAGATCTCTGTTGGTACTGGTGCAAAGGGCTCCACTGCGTTCCAGATTGAAGAGGACTTTTCCCTTGACCTGTCAAGCAGAACAATAGAGGACTTTAAGGAGTTGGATATCCTGGGGATCGGTGCATATGGGAAAGTGTACCTGGTTAAAGACATACATACCCAAAAACTCTATGCTAAGAAATCAATCAAAAAGGCCAAAATCTCCATTGATGAGAAACTAACAAAGAACCAATTTAATGAACGTGAGATATTAACGAAAATCGAGCACCCTGCAATTGTTAAACTATTCTACGCGTTTCATGACGCTGATGATATCAACTTCATCCTAGAATACGTCCCTGGTGGTGAGATCTTTTACCATTTGAGCGAACAAACGAGATTCAACGAGAATGACACATCTTTTTACCTGGCTGAAATTGCCCAAGCCATACAGCATTTACACAGCATCGGTATCGTCTACAGAGACTTGAAACCAGAAAACGTCCTGTTGGACAGTGAAGGCCATGTCGTCCTAACAGACTTTGGCTTGTCATCACTTGATGAAAAGTGCCATTCCATCTTGGGAACCCCTCAATTCACTGCACCTGAAGTGTTGAAAGGTGACGAGTACTCATACCCTGCTGACTGGTGGTCCTTTGGGGTAATGATGTTTGATATGCTAACTGGTAAAACTCCATTTGCTGGGAATTCAAGAAAGGCAATCTTTGATAAGATTACAAAACAAAAGATCAATTTACCATTCTACCTATCAGAAGATGCTAAAGACTTATTAAGAAAACTGTTAAACAAGAACCCTGCAAAGAGAATGAAGATTGATTCTGACTTTAAAATATTGGAAAATCATGGCTTTTTCAGAAAAATTGACTGGAAAAATGTTAGAGATACAACTCCACCAATTATCCCAGATACCACCGAGCTTGAAAAGGCTAAAAACTTTGATCATGAATATATTAAAGAAGTGTTAGCGAAGGAAGAGAAACAAAGGGAGAAGATTGTTAATGGTGATATTATCAATAAAGATGATGATGATGATGATGATGATGATGATGATGATGATAATAATAATAATAACGAACAACCAACAAATGACATATTCAAAGGCTTCAGTTTTGTCGCTTCAAAGACATTCTTGGAAACATACATGTGACGAATTACAAATATCATTACTATACATACACATGAACATTCGTATTATTATTATATTGGCATATTATTTATTTATTTATTTATGGGGAAAACACGTTGAATTTAATATCAGGAGTTTGTTGTAGCAGTTCCTCTGTGTCCTCCCATGGAGTTCTGAAAATTCCAGAGTTAATTTTTGGCATTTCAATGATCCATTCGCCATCTCTTGGTTTGCAAACGGTAATCTCTGCAATTGGGCTCTCTTCAAAAAGCTGTCTATGTAAATCATTCAACGCCCGTTCAGTATGTTGCAAAATCACAGATGGTGCATCTGCACTATACCCACCATGAGCACTAGTAAACAAGCACGCAATCACATATGGATACCTCAACCCAGCATTCCCAGGGTCATTGGCATTCGTGGTTATAAACAGGCATGTTCCCAGTAAATCGGAAGGCTTGTACTGTTCGCAATGGTGCTCATACACGATTTCAGCAGATGGGAACCGGTGGGCGAACTGTAGTGCAATACCACCACCCCAGAACCCCTGTGTGTTGCATGAGTGGGCTAGGATTGATGGTTTACGGCAGAGCTTGAACAGATCGCCCTTTAGATGGTTTACAATGCCCATTGTTGTGATGTTCCTGGAGCGGGTATTGATTACTGTGTTTGCTCATGTTGCTTTCGCTTGGGTTTTTTTTTGCATTGTTGCATATATATCACTTTGTATTTACTTCAAAAAAAGCAAATCTATTAAAAAGTCATTCATACATCTGTGAAAGATATATATGTCTATACATATTCAAGCCTCAAGTTCCAGCGCTTGCTTGATCACACCAATACTTGCACTGGATTGAACTTTTTCATTACCACCTTTAGAAATAGCATATTCAATCTCACCCAACCCTTTCAGGATTGCAGCTCTTGTCTCTGTCTTTAGTTCATACTTATCAAGAATATCAACATAACCTTGTAATAGATCAATCAACGCGAGGCCCTTGCTCTGCTTAATTTTTGTTAGAGTTGACACAGCTGTGCTCCAATCATCCTTCAACACAGACTCAAGTATAGTTTCTATATCCTTGGGATGTGGGGCACCAACAGATTCATAAATCATATCCTCTGTGATATCACCAGATGTGGCCGCACGGCAAGCCTGTAGCACATTCAATGCTTTTCTCATATCACCCTTGGACAGTTTTAATAGCGCAGCCTCTGCATCTGATGCAATTGTGAGTTGTTCCTTGATGATAACTTTTTGGATGTTTTCCTTGATGGAATCTTCTGATAGAGGAGAGAATCTGAACCTTGTACATCTTGAAAGCAATGCAGGGTTTAGTTTATGAGCATAGTTCGCTAATATGCAAAATCTTGTGTTCTTGGTGTATTTCTCAATGATTCTTCTCAATGCATTTTGGGCAACATTGGTCATGGCATCAGCTTCATCCAAAATAATCAACTTGAAACCTTTGGAAAAGATTTGCATTGTACTGGCAAAACTCTTGATCTGGTTACGCACAACCTCAATACCTCTATCATCCGAAGCGTTCAATTCCAGCACCATGTTCTTATAATTCTTACCGTATATCTCTTTGGCTAAAGCAATAATGGTACTAGTTTTACCTGTACCTGGTGGACCATAGAATAACAAATGTGGCAAACGACCTTCATGAACAAACTTGCGCACTAAATCGGTATATTAGTATTTGTAACAAAATAAAACCCATGAAACCCAACACAACACAACACAAAATTATGAGCTCCAAAAATAATTGAGTATAGTTATCATACCTGTTTCAACCACTTCTGATTGACCATAAACATCATCTAAAGAATCAGGACGGTATTTTTCAACCCTGAAAATTTTTGTTAATCAAAGAAAATCTTGCAATTTATAAGGATACACACCATGGTAGATTCTCTTCTGTGCGTTCTCTGCTCATTTGTGACTCTTTCTCTTTATCTTTATTCTACAAACTTGCTTAGAATTGGAAAACTTGAGTTTTATTCAGTTGCTGACGCGTAAAATTTGAAAAGTCGCGAAACAGTTCTGTAAATCAGCGAAATGAGTAAAAGACTAAAGTCTCCATCACTCTACGCCCGGGATGGAAGAGTTGAATGTCTAGCTTTCAGCTGTGAGATAACAGCTGGCGGTCAACCACTGGCCCTGTAATGGCGTAGTTCCACTGGCCGATCTCTGTTTAGAACCTGGTCTGGCGTGTGTGTGTTGTCTGTTGGTGCTCCTACCGATTATGGTGATAATGTAAACAAAAAATTATTTATGAAAACATGGACCCTTTTTCGACTGTTTGTACCAACCAAAGGCCAGTCTTTCCTTTTGGATTTGTGCTTGTTTTGGGAAAGGCCTGTTTATTACGTCTATACTGTGTGTTCCTTTTTGAGGTTTGGTAAGCTTGGTGAATATTGAAAGAGTGACTTCTTTTTGTTAGACATGAGAAACAACTTGAAAGATCACCTTAAATGGCTGCAAGAGTCAAAGACAAATATCCCTAGCATACGGGACCTCACTGATATAACGAGCAGGATTGTTCCCAGCCCCATTATCCCAAATCACCGTACCGCCCTGCGTGGAAATAGTTTTGGTGGCTCTGATCTTGGGAAAACACCAAACAGTAACAATGGGGCAAGATTCGATGATCATCATAGAAGGCAAGATTCAGCAACGCCCATACTCTCAAACGTTGAACCAACTACAAGAAGGCATGCTACACTGCGTGTCGCTAGACGAGAACATTCATCATTGAAATCATCAAGTTTATCGCCACCGAAACAGAACCAAAACAATAACAGTAACAATAATGAAACTGGAACTGGAACGCATGCCACTATAAGGAACAAAGATGAAGATCTCGTTATTGATTTGACTGACGATTACCAACAACAAGATGATGTACAGATCACAACCCCTTCGCTTCTCAAACACAAGAACAACAAAAGAGCTGCCACTGTGCCACATAGAATTATTCCTCATACACCAACTACCGCTGAGCACCACCATAATGTATTCACAAGCGGCAACGAGATGGAAGTTGATAATGATGATGATAATGATAATGATGATGATGATGATGATGATGATGATGATGATGAGTTTGACAAAGAATTAAGACAGTATGATCTTGTTAAGAAAACTATAAGTTTTAATAATAATGTGTCTATACCCACTGTCGTTAGACAAGACACTTTTTCGCAGAAAAATCCAAACCCCAAGCACTCACAATCCCAGTCATTTATCCCACAACCTTCTCTACAAATTACAACACAGCTGATGAAAGTTCAAAATGTCTATATTCATATTTGTGAAGAAAGAATTGATCTATTGGTGAAGAGAGTGGAGATTAATGAATCAACTGCATTGTCCGAAGATGAAAAGAAGAAAAGAAGGAATGAATTGAGCTCTAAACTGGTACAATTAGAAAAAAAGCAAATATCATATAAGCAGCAATTAGATGTTTTGGTGCAAAAGCAAGAGAAGGAAAAGGAACAGGAACAGGAACAAGTTCATGAAGATCACAAAATTTTATCTTCCTCTAATCTGGAAAAACGAATCCCATTAGCTCCTCAGAATACTAACATTGAACCTACACAGGCAACAAGTGCAAAATCATATGTGGAAGTTCCTGAAACATCAAAAGATTATGTTCATCTGACTCCACACCAACCTCCCCAAAGTTCTGGAATAAATTCTGATGCGCCAACGCTGGATGATGATGACCAGGAGTATCAACACATTAACAGAGACCAGATCGATGACACACACAATAGAGTATTTATGGGTATGAGATATAGACAAGATGGGGATGATTTAATGAATAATAATAGGGGTAATAATCATGACAATACTTCCAATAATCGTATTATTGAAGAAGAGGATGATGAAGAAGAAGAAGAAGAAGTTACAGGGAATGTAAGTAATGAAGCATTGTTAACAAGTCAAATTAATGAAGATGATTTGATGGCCCATTCCAGTGATGTGGGATTTATTGATGATGAGGATAATGATGAAGAGTCCCCACAGTACTTTGATGCCGTGGAGGAGGATAAATCTTACCATCAGCCATCTGATGTGGAAGTAAACGACGAAAGAAATAATGAAAATAACGAAAATGATAAAGGCCAGTATCAAAATCATGATTATCTAAATCGTGTGAGTCAAAGCGAAGTTAGAGATCTAAGGTATTCTGATAATAGTGATGGTGAAGATGGTGATGATGAAGTTGATGGTGAAGATGGTGATGATGAAGTTGATGATGAAGAAGTGGAAGAGATTTCACAGTCTGCTAATATGAAACATGTTGAAGACATTGAAGAGATTGAAGATACATTCACAAAGAATTATGCAATTCATTCTGATGATTTGTCGTTTGAAGAAGTTGATGGAACTGATGATGAGATTGACTCATTTAAAAAAGAACGTGAAGTTGGAATTGCTGAAGTTTTTGAAATTTGCAGTGATCGTGAGGATCTGAATAAATTACCAGCCACATTACATCCACCAAAACCTGTTGACGATCTCGATGCATTGTTAAATGATACATTTCCAAGTTCTCCTTTCAAAGAAGTTGTTGAATTACAAGAAGAAGATGATGGGGATAATGGTCACAATACTCATCAAAAACTAATACCAAATGAACCTTTACATCCATGGACTCCAGAAGTTTTCTCTAAATTGAAACAGGTATTCAAATTAGATTCTTTTAGGCCAAATCAAGAGGCTGCTGTTAATGGTACTTTATCTGGAAGAGATGTGTTCGTGTTGATGCCAACAGGAGGTGGTAAATCTCTTTGTTATCAACTCCCAGCAATTGTTAGAGGTGGTAAAACTAGTGGTACCACAATTGTTGTTTCGCCTCTTATTTCATTGATGCAAGATCAAGTTGAGCACTTGTGGGAAAAGAACATCAAAGCTGGTATGATCAACTCCAAGGGATCAGCAGAAGAACGTAAAACTACATTCAACTTGTTTATTGATGGATTTTTGGACTTGGTTTATTTATCCCCGGAAATGATTAGTGCATCAAATCAAGCAAAAAATGCTATTGATCGTCTTTACAGAAACAACAAGTTGGCTCGTGTTGTTGTTGATGAAGCTCATTGTATGAGTAGTTGGGGTCATGATTTCCGTCCAGATTATAAACACTTATCTTACTTCAAAGAAAATTATCCTGATATTCCTGTTATGGCATTGACTGCCACTGCTAATGATCATGTCAAGATGGATATTCTGCACAATTTGAAATTAAACAATGTTGTGTCTTTGAAGCAGAGTTTTAACAGAACAAATCTGTTTTATGAGGTGTTAATAAAAGATAAAGATCATTTTGAGGATATCAAGGACTCAATATTAACCAAGTATAGAAACCAAACTGGGATTATATATTGCCACTCGAAGAACTCGTGCGAACAAACCTCAGAGAAACTCAAAGATTTTGGAATAAAGGCTGAGTTTTATCACGCTGGTATGCTCCCAGAGGATAGGTTGCATGTTCAAAAGCAATGGCAAAAAGGTGATGTCAAGGTCATTTGTGCGACAATTGCTTTTGGTATGGGTATTGATAAGCCGGATGTTAGATATGTGATTCATTTGACATTACCAAGAACTCTCGAAGGTTACTACCAAGAAACTGGGAGAGCTGGTAGAGATGGTAATCATTCACATTGTACACTATATTACTCCTTCAGAGATGCTAGAAGCATACAAAGTATGATTTCAAGAGACAAAGATTTAGATGCCGTTGGGAAAGAAAAGCACATGATGAAATTAAGGCAGGTGATTCAGTACTGTGAAAACAAAACGGATTGCCGTCGTCAACAAGTCTTGCAGTATTTTAATGAAGAATTTGATAAAAAGCATTGTCATAAAGAGTGTGATAACTGTTTGTCTGGTGGGGATTCATCATGTATTCAAAAAGATGTTACACTTGATGCTAAAAACTTTACAGGATTAGTTCAAAGTGTTCAGGATGAAAGGGTTACACTCATTTACTGTCAAGATCTTTTCAAAGGCTCGAAAGCAAATAAGATTCAAGCTGCTGGTCACGATCAACTAGAACTTCATGGTGCAGGTCACAGTTTGGATAAAGGTAGTATTGAAAGAATTGCATTCCATTTGATATCGGAAAAGATTCTAGAAGAGTACACTATCATGAATACTTCTGGGTTCGCAACCAGCTATATCCGTGTTGGTTCCAAGGCTGGTGATTTACTTAGCGGGAGAAAAAATATTATTATGACATTCAACGAATCATCTAGAAGGGCACCAACCAGGCCTGGCACTGCTACTAATAGAATGAATACATCTAATAACTCGGACAGATCAAATAATTCAAGCAAAATCCTTGGTCATGATGAATTGAACAACTTTAGATTTGGCGACACCACCCCAAAAATCACAACTGCAAGAAAACACTTGGAAAGAACAACATCAAATCTGACACCAATTACTCTTAGAGCGCTCAGCTTTTCTAATGACCAAGAACGAAATGATTACATGGTTGCTTATAAGGAATTGACAGATATTAGAAATAGAGTTATGGGTGAACTGGGTATGAAAACAAGTTCCTCCGTGGTTTCTAATAAGACTTTAAGGGCAATGGCAATCAATCTACCACAGACTGCTGATGAATTTGGAAAACTTGACGGCATGGAAAACAATCAAAGATCTTATTTTGGAAGATTCAAGACTGCTTTGTTAAAATTTGGTTCCAAAAAGAAAATCAATTCCGCTGTTAGTCCATCATTATCAAAACATTCACCTTTCTTTCCTAGACAGCAACAACAGCAACAACATCAGCAGCAAGAAGAACAAGACAATGATTATGAAGAGGAGGATGATGATGAGAATAGACGTATCATAGATACTCTCAGAGCCTCGCAGTCGGTTGCAAGCATGTCTCAGAGCAAAGGTAAGAAAAGATCACATGGAAGATCAGCTTCACGCCCTAGAAAAAGGGCCAAATCTTCATATTCAAAAAGCTCTCAAAAGAAAAACAATACTCAAAAGAAAGGGAAAGCTTCAA
>JAJLVY010000060.1:0-29951 GCA_030570475.1 Liangdongia dendrica
TACACTGCGCAACATCGCAGCAGCATCAGCATCAGCATCAGCATCAGCATCAGCATCAGTATCATTAGCAGCAGCAGAATCAGCACCGCTCAAACACCCTGTACAGCCCAGGCAGATTGGCGACTTCAACAACGTCTCTTGAGACATTTTTTGTAGCCAAAAAGCGCCTTTTGATGGCCGGCATGATGACATTTTCCATTGAAACGTTCAACTCCAATGCCTTCTGGGCTGTTGCCCTCGAGCTTGACAGGAGTGCTTCAGGTATGTACAGCAATGCAATCTGTCTCAGAACACCCTCCAGGCATGGTTTCTCATCTGTCCAACTTACACGAAACGCTAATCTGTAGATGAAGAGTGGTAACTTGGACAATGGTGGGATGTAGCCCTTTAGCAAAAGTGGCAGGGAGTGGAGAAACCCATCCCGCGTGATCTTGATCGAAAAGTACTCTTCCAGCATCTCATTCATGCTCACCAGAGTGTCGATGGCCTGCTGGATCACCACACCTTCCTTGTCATTGCTATTGTCTTTGTCTTTGTCCGATGTTGTGATCTCACCGTGACTAACGGGATTAATATCAACATTTTGCAACAACTCTCGCAGTGAAAGAGGCTCTTCAAAATAGATCTTGCCAAAGTTACTGAAATCAGACAATGCCAGTTGATAGAAGAACTCATTCAAAACACAGCCATAGTCAAATATCATGAGCTTCACGTCGTACTGCAAGGCTGCTAGCCTCTTTTGCTCATCCACAATGCCAATAAAAGAGTGGCCAGCAAACACCTCCGTCAGGCGCCTGTTCAAACTGGCCTCCACCTCCAGCCGCAGTTCAGCTATGCTTTCCAATTCCACAGGCACTCTTTCCGTTGCTGTGAAGGTGTATACTGGCTGGGCTGCTACCACCCCTCCATTCTCCGCATCAATTTCATTATTAGCAGCTCCACTGTCAACACTAGTTTGACCAGTTTGACCAGTTTGACCAGCGGTTTCATCAATCTCAGCAACATCCGCAGCAGCATCCGTTTCAGTGTCCTTAACTTGTCCAGCTTGTTCAACTTCCTGCTGAGATTGAGATTGGGACTGGGTCAAGAAAGTTGTAATCTTGGTTTGACTAGCATCAGTTCTCACCAACTTGTAATCATAGCGATTCTTCTTCGCAGACTGTGACTGCTTCAACTCTGTTATTGGCTTGACAAACTGGTCATCATTATCATTATCATCATCATTATTATTGCCATCACCACCTTCATTGTTGCTATTATACTTACCAACCACAGCAACCTCCCTTGATCTTTTCCCATGTAAGTTCAACAGCGCTTGGGTTGGAAAGCTTCTTGAAGAATCAATCTTGTTAAACTCCTCTGTGACCTTGAGGCAAATGGCATCAATAATCTCATCTTCATACAAGAATCTCACTTCTCTTTTCGTTGGGTGGACATTGACATCAACATTACCAGGCTTGATAAAAATAGACAAATAGATGAATGGCTTGTGATTCTTGGGCAAGTAGTGGTTCACAGTGGAATACAGTGCTCTTCTCAATGGATCATTCGACACCAGTCGATTATTTATAAAGAAAACTGGCTGAATGGACTTCTTGTTGTTGAAGTTTGGATTTGTGATTTGTCCTTTGATACTCTCGACACCAAACTCCTCAATCCCACCACTAATCTCAAAAGAAATCAACTCATTTGCAATAGCGGAGCCAAACACAACTCTTATACGCTCCTTAACATCCAAGTTGGGCCTTGTTGTCAGTGCGAAATGTGAGTCGCCAAACTTCTTACACGACAGCCCAACTCCTTCAGTATGAACAGCATACCGACCCATCACATCCAGGATCCTAGAATATTCATCACTAGCGGACTTGAGGGCCCGTAGTCTTGAAGGAACGTTAAAGAAGAGGTCCTCCACGGATATAGTTGTCCCCTGTTTCCCAGCCACAGGCTTGGGGTCAGACGAAGAGTTTGGCTTTGCAGGCGTCAACTCACCATTCGAGTATACAGCTTTCCATGCACATGGAGACTCCTTGGTCTTTGTAGTCACAGCCAAGTGTGCAATGTGGGAAATACTAGCCAAAGCTTCACCTCTGAACCCATACGTCTGAATGCTGTTCAAATCCTCAAAATTGGTCAATTTGGACGTTGTAAAACGCTGGCACAGGATGGGAAGGTCCTCTTTGGAAATACCAATGCCATTATCAGTGATCTGTAGTAGTTTCAGCCCACCATCTTTAACGAGAACCTCAATAGAGGTTGCTTTAGCGTCAATAGAGTTTTCAAGCATCTCTTTCAAAGCATTAGCAGGGGCAATAATGATCTCACCAGCAGCAATCTTGTTCACTACACTGGGATCCAAGGCCTTCAACAAACACAGAGACAGAAGCTGTTAATAAATACGGTTCAACAAGGAACTTTTCCAGACAGTTTGTATACCTTTATTCTTTTACTCATATCTTGTCTTTTTAATCTGCAAAAAAGTGTGTTAATAATTGCTAATAAAATAAGAGTAAGAAGAGGTACTAACGCGAAACACAGAGTGAAGCCTATTCTTGTTCCTCCACCTGAGAATTGAAATTGACTGACTGACTGACTTGATTGACTTTGTCAAATGATTTCAATATCAGAATGAAAATGTTCACAGAACGGATTCGCGGAATTGTTTTTTGGCCAACGCGACAAAACACAGGACATACGCGTCAGTCTTTATAACAAGAACAGTAGATAAGAGAAGAGAAGAGAAGAGAGCAGTGCCAGCAATGGCCAGCGTAAGAAGGTTGAACAACGAGTATGCAGAGGAAAGAGATGTGCGAACTTCCAAGAAGACAAAATACCAGAATGATAGTGAAGATGATGAAAATGTTAGGGATATAAGCAGTGATGAAGAGAGTGGAAGCGATGATGATGGTGAGGATGATGATGATGATGATGAGGAAGAAGAAGAAGAAGAAGAAGAAGAAGAAGAAGAAGAGATAGTTCCATATAATAATGCCAAAGAGCAAACCATTTTATCAAAAGCTAGAGAAATGAGTACAGCATTAAAGAATCAGCGTGCAGCAGCAGCTCGTGAAGGTGGTTTACAAGAAGTTAGAGAACAGCTAGAGAAAGTCAATGAAAACTACGAAGCTAGTCTCAAACTGAAACAACAAAACAAAACTATCGAAGTGTATGACTCTAGAAACTTGGCTGATACTTCAGAATTGATGAATATTGCTGTGCGAAACATCAAACTCGGAACAACTGGCCATGTCTTACAACTAGACGATTTCACCAAAAAACTAAAGACATTTTTACTGAAAACTGCACTACAGACAGAAGAAGAAGCCGATCTGGAATCATACGTCGAACAAGTACACTCTTTCCGCAAGTACAATTGGTTTACATTGGGCACTTTTGCATATTCAAGAGGGAACAAGGCAATCACCAGAGACCATCTATTAGGACCTCTTGAAATTGAAAGAAAAGCTAGGGTCTATAAACCAAGAGAGGCCGATGCTCCACTATCCAGTGTTGTCACTGCTGAAAAAGTTAGCGGTGAGGATATCAATGAGAAATCTATCAATAGTACACCAAATGCAGTACAAGAGTGTTATAAGATCTTTATGGCAAAGACTAATGGTGCCCCAATAAACATGTTCAAGTTTTTCATCAACCCATACTCATTTTCACAATCTGTTGAAAACATGTTTTATACAAGTTTCCTGCTAAGAGATGGCCGTTTGAAACTGGAGGCAGATAAAGATGGGTATCCTTTGCTATGCCCGTTACCACCAGTTAAAAGTGAGGCAGAAAAGGCCAAGAGACTACAAATGACTTCAAATCATATTATTTTCGAACTGGAGTATGAAAGCTGGAAGAGATTAATCACAAAGTTTAACATCACAGAAGCCTTTATCCCAAATAGAGATTCTTCGGTTTGAAAAGGAGTTGATTGTTGTCATTTATTCATTCATTATGGATGTCTTGTTTTTTTTTGCATCATTATTTAATATGGTTTTGTTTTATAGGTTTGTATATACAGGTGTCTATGTTTAATGTATCTTGTGCATCATTGTGTGCTTTTCAGTTTTTTAATGAATCCACATCTTTAATATCTGACAGTGGCCATTTACTAATTGGCAAGAATGATAAATCTGTAGTTAATCCATACTTTTCATAGAGTTCAATACCAGCCCATCCGATCATAACTGCATTATCCGTGCAGAGAGCTGGACTGGGGTAATATGTGTTTTGAACAGAACATAAGCCTTGTGTTTCAAGCACTTTAAATGCTTTATCCAGAGAGTCTCTTAAATTTTGATTGGACGCAACACCACCAGATGCAACAAAGTTCTTGACATGAACCACTTTTTCCTTGTTATTCCTGATTGTGATTGTCAGTTTATCAACAATGTGGTCAAATAGTGATTGTTGTATATGATACGATAAACTTCTTTTCATACTTTCATCTTGTAAATCAATTTCTTCCTTTGCCAATAGCTTCTTTACATATGATTGGAAACCAACAAAAGAAAAAGCTGCAAGATCAACTCTACCTCTCTGATTTTGCAATGGTGCTGGCAATTTTAGAGATTTTTTGTCCAACAACTCCCAATCAGATGGCTTCTGTTTAATAAACTCATCCATGACCCTGGCCAAGTTTGCAGTTCCTGTGTAACCCAGTTCTCTAGCACATTTATCCAGAGAATCACCAATTGCAATATCCAAAGTATTACACAAGATCTCGTGGTTTGTGACATCATGCGAAAGCACAATCATGGTATGTCCACCACTCACTAGCAAATTCAAATATGGGAACTCTGGAGCACCGTTGTTTTCAAATCTTGGCACCAAAAGATGCCCCAACATGTGATGAACACCGACTAATGGTTTATCCAGAGCAGTGCTTAAACCTTTTGCAAAATCCACACCAACGGATAAAGAACCAGCCATACCAGGCCCCCTAGTGACACAGATAAGATCAGGCGTGTAACCATGCGATAGTATCTGCTTGGTATTGCGTGATATGCTTTGCTGATGGTACTGAAATGCCTTTGTTGGGACAATACCACCATCTTCAGTGCTATTCAGAGTAGACTTGACATGCTCGATCAACACCGACTTGTTCAGCTTGGGGTCTCTATCAATGAGAGCAACACAAGTGTCATCACAGCTTGTTTCTATAGCAAGAACCTTATAGTATCTTCTACCCACCTGTCTCAAGGCAAGCATTCTGCCAGTCAATAATAAAGAAATACCCTGGATGAAATATGAGATTTAGATATATTAGATATATTGATTACTAAGATTAAAAATTCCCTTGGATTACATAACCAAAAAAGAAATAATACCAGTAAACATGCAATCGAATGCATAATCTACACCAAGATACATCAACACGCATCACCATACATATCTGCTGCCCCACCGAAAATCTCTTCAAATTAAAATTTTTTAATTCTTTTTTTTTTTGGAGGTGCGACTATCAAAAATTGAAAATGGACAAATAAACAACACTGGAAAGCGAAAGCGTTGAATCAAGCAGACTTAGTGGTCCTTCAAACGAGAAGACACATCTACAGCAGAGCATATAGAGCAGTGGCTGTGTCACCATCGTCGTTGCCACCAGCGGAAACATACAGAACAGAGACAGAAGGGTCCTCCATACAGCAGTAAACGCCGGGGATACCTAATATAACCAAGCATCTTGAAACAACAAAGTCACAAAATACAACACATTCATATACATATACACATACACATACACATTCATATATACAAGGTCACAGCCATACCATATCAGATATCACATCTAATCCCTAAAATTCAAACACTATAGACAAGGAAAACACACATTGATATGTTACAAGTGTGTGTAGAACTAGACTCAAACAGCAGGCACAACAATGATATAGCACAGAACACCGTTGCTTCCTCGGTATCCTCCACCCCATTGGACGACGACAACAACAGCCCCATACTGCACTGCATGATAGCAGGTGCAGTGGGTGGTGGTATTGGTGATTCTGTCATGCATTCTCTAGACACTGTCAAGACTCGTCAACAAGGTGCTCCAAACATTGCAAAATACAAGAATATGATACAAGCTTACAAAACCATATTTGTCGAGGAAGGTTTGAGAAGAGGACTATACGGAGGGTATAGTGCTGCCATTCTGGGGTCGTTACCGTGTACAGCTATTTTCTTTGGAACATATGAGTACAGTAAACGGTTGTTTATTGATGACTGGAAAATGAATGAAACTATTTCGCATCTAACTTCTGGGTTCTTGGGTGATTTTGCCACAAGTTTTATCTATGTTCCTAGTGAGGTTTTAAAAACAAGATTGCAATTACAAGGTCGTTACAACAACCCATATTTCCACTCTGGTTATAACTATAAAAACCTTTGGGATGCCTTCCAAACCTTGATCAAGGTTGAAGGTGCCGGTACTTTGTTCTATGGATATAAAGCTACACTATGCAGAGATATGCCTTTCTCAGCTTTACAATTTGCATTTTATGAAAAGTTTAGACAGTATGCATTTCTTTATGAAGGTCTGAATTCCAAAAACCAACATGATCTGTCTATAACAATGGAATTGTTGACAGGTGCTGGTGCAGGTGGGTTGGCGGGTGTTTTAACCACACCCTTGGATGTCATCAAAACCAGAGTCCAAACACAAAATCCAAACGATTCCATTACAACATCTTCTACATCAGCACCATTACCAAAATCAAACATTAGAGCTTATTCTATAAATGCCCAGCATCAACCAGCTATCTTGAACACATCCTCGATTCTGAAAGGTTTAGGAATTGTGTATACAACTGAAGGTTTCATTGGATTGTTTAGTGGGGTCGGGCCAAGATTTGTTTGGACAAGTATACAGAGTAGTATCATGTTGCTACTTTACCAGGTTGCATTAAAGACATTGGATGAGACCTTTCCTGATGCAGGAAAGCTAGAGTAATAGAGAAATAAGTACAATTTGATTTTATTTGGAAGAAGGTTTTGATGGGAAAGAGAAATAAAATATATTATAAACATACACCCATTAGCATTACACATTATATATAGCAAACGGCCAAAAAAATACAGCCAATTAATGCTGATGGATCCTATTGATCTTTCACAGTTGTAGCGTAGAGTCTGAAATTCAACCAACGTAAACTGTAGGATCCCAAGTCACACTAAACTTGTCGTCAGAACTCAATTCTTCAACCTCTTCAGGTGTCAAGCTGAAATCAAAGACATCCAGATTACTACTCAATCTTTCCACACTAGATGTTTTTGGTAAAGTGATGAAACCTTTATCTAAAGACCATCTGATCAACACTTGTGCCTCAGATTTATTGTACTTTTGACTCAGCTTGACCAGAGTTGCATTACCAAACTTTGCACCTCTAACCAAAGGACAGTAAGCTTCTAGCAAAATACCATTCTTAACAGAGTAATCAACCAGCTCGGTCCTCAACTGCCATAGATGTAGTTCTAATTGGTTAACAACAGGCTTATGAGTCAAACCTTCCCAATCCAACAGTTCTTGCAAGTGGTGAACACCATAGTTAGAGACCCCAATAGATTTAACCAATCCTGAATTTAAGGATTCTTGTAATGCCTTCCAAGTACCCAATCTTTGCTCCTTAGTTGTGTCCAATGGAGCATGGATCAACAACAAATCAATATAGTTGATGTCCGTTGCTCTTTCAATACTCAGTTCAATAGCAGTCTTGGCCTTTTCATAACCTTGCTCAGTATATGGAACCTTTGTAGTGTAGAAAACATCGCTTCTCTTGACATCGCTGTGGGCCTGTAAATATTGAGCAATGCCTTCACTGACCTCGACCTCGTTCCCATAGAATTGGGCAGTGTCAAAATGTCTATACCCAACTTCCAGGGCTTTGGTCACCAGTGAGGAGGCAATGGACTTTTCAGCTTTGAATAGCCCCAATGCAATAACAGGAATATTGACCCCGGATGATAGTTTATACACACTGCTTCTTGTGAGTGTAGAACTCATAACTTTAATTAACTTTAATGCTGTTTTGATAAAACTGATGGAGATAAATATAATAATAACAACTGATAAAAAGTGGGCATTGTTTTATTGTTTCTCTTTTTAAACAAATGTAAAGTATGGCTCATGCTGGCTGATTGGTTATATTGATTACTCATCACGTATGCGGTTAGGGTCACACTGCATTGTGTTTGTTTACGCTTTTAGAATTTCAAGTCATCTTTGAGGCCCCAGTGATGATCAACACTATATTGATTTGATCTGACAGGGGTTGCTTTTGAATTTGAATCTGGGGGTGTTTGTTTTGCTATTCTGTGCTTTTATATAATTTGTTGTATTCAATTATATAATTTGTTCATTGTCAATGGAATTTTTCAAAGGGTTGGAGTTCCCATACTCCAGGGAGATCAAAGATATGCCTAAAGATTCAAAGCCAAACTTAGCTGTTGAAAACGTGAACAAGTCCTTCTACTCACTACTGAAGTATATCAGAAATGATCTGGTCCACAAGAAGTTGCGCACCAAGAAGTGCCTCGTGTTTGACAAGTACATCAACGAGATTATTGGACTGCAGATTAGTGTCGATGATTATTATCCACCAGAAACATTTGACAAACTAGAGTCATTTTTGGAGACCTTGCACAAACTGCAGGTCAATGATATCCATTTCTACTCAATAGTGTATTACATACTGAAGGACTTTAGCACGGATGCTGCAGAGAAGTTTATAACGTTTGGTGATGAACGTGGGGTGTCACAAGTTGATGATTTGGCTTGCATCATCCCAAGATGCCAATACGATTTCATTAATGCTATTTATTACATTGACAGATTTGACATACACAAGTTTTTGAAATTCATAAGCAACGATCAGATTGGACTGGGAAACTTCAGCAAACCGTTCACAAATCATTTGATTAGATTAGCCAATATTATTCCATATTCACCTTCATTGCCAACATCGTCATTATCCACACCAACAGATTTCCAGAACTATATCCAATTGAAGAGCTGCAAAGAGACATCTCTATCGGTTGTTTCAGTGATTCAGAAACTGAAAACAGGCTCTATATTAACATTTGATTTGGAAATATTGATTGTATATATTGATGCATTAACGGATGTGTCACCGTTAGAAGCTATTTCAGTTTACACTTCTTTATACGGAAACCATAAAGAGAATCTGGTTATTGGGTTGGATTTATTACTTAAGATCATTGTCAAAAAGATTTTGATCAAGACAATCAAACAAAAATTTATCCTTGCAAGATTATCAAGACAGAGAATATTGAAAAGATCCATGTTCTTCAAGATTGCAGATTCATTGGCATTATTCTACTTGTTCAACACCAAAATTGATACCCTGATTGATCGAGCGCTAGAATCAATTGCAAAGAATAAACATTCAAGAGAAGAAGGTATATTGGCATTCAAGTTCCCACATTTCATGCAGAAACTAAGCATTTATGACAAACAAGTTGTTGCATTAACAACCACTCTAATGAAAACAAGATTCTTGATGAACATGACAGAAGATCTTGATTACAATCAATTTGTTGACATGTTCAAGAAAGAGTTTGCTATCGGTAAACTGGACTCATCAAGGTACAGACTGAAATGAACGAGATCAAGATAATATTGTAATTACATATCAAAAAAGAAAAAAAACCCATCAAATGCATTGTGTATAATAGATAAAAAACAAAACAAACCAACAAACATAAGTATCATCATTGTCATCATCTTTGATCTTCTTTAAGCTGTAAATTGCGACAGAGAGCGAGTGCAGTGGGTACTCTTAGTTGTAGGTGGTGCCTTCTGCAGGCTGTGGCAACTTTTTATTAGCGGCACTAGCCATATCCTTTCTCAACTCGACTAAAACTTGTTCAATGGTGTAGCTTCTCTTCCAATTGGCCAACAATGGAAACTTGGATGGCTCAACCGCACCAGTGGTTTGGTTGACCGCTGGTAAATTGACTTTGGAGACAAACTTCACCAGTGGGGCCTTATCAGGATAGTCGTCACCACAGGTGATCTGCAAAGTGTATATTCTGTTTTCATGGTTACTGTGTGGTGGGCCCAAGATAGTACCATTCCAGTGAGTCAAAGTGCTGTCGCCACTGTCCACCAAACCGTAGGAACAATAGTCTGGACCAGAACCTTTCTCTCCCTTTCCCAACTCTTCCAACAATCTAAAACTTCTTGGTCTGCGAATAGAGAGAAAAAAAAAATATTAGTGGTTGAATAAAAAGTATCAAAAAGTATCAAAAAAGTGGTCTTACACTTTTGACATGGCAAATTAAATACTGTGATTAATGTGTGGTGTAGTGTATATATGAAGTCGTGCTTATTTCTGTTAACTGTGTTTCTCTTGTGTTAGCCGCTGGTTTTTTTGTTGTCACGAACGGCCACGCGAACGGGTTGTAGATTTTAGGTATGACTAAGCAACAGGTATTCAAATAAGCACATTTAGTTGTACCTGCAACAACATGCGCTTGTAGTTTAGCGGTAAAATTCAAGTTTCCCATACTTGAGCCTCCGGTTCGACTCCGGGCTGGCGCAGTTGATTTATTTTTCAATTTTTCAATTTTTTTTTGCCTAGTTCGCATATATTCACCCGGGTAACCGACACTATAGCTTTATCCAACCATAAACAAAAACATTCGAACGTGGGTTGGTTTCTTGCAGCAGAAGAGTCTTTGGTATTATTATATTTAACCACGTATATATATATATATACTCTCCCCCACTATAGAACATGACAGACTCATCACCGTTCATCGAGAGCCCACTGCGGTACAAAAAAGATGCTGGTATTCTTAAAGAGTTTGGTGATAATGCTGAAGGAATTATAGATCCAAACAACAATAATGTTGATGAGCTGAAAATTACAATCAATTCTCTTAAATATCAATTGACAGATTTGAAAACACAGTTGGAATTCACAAAGCTAGAAGCTGAACAGACATCTAATCGCTTGCAAAAGGAGTTGGCTGAACAACATTTAAAGAATGATTCAATAGCTTCAGATCAAACTTTTGTGTATAAACAAAATCAAGAACTACAATCCAAATTGAAGCATTTGAATGATAACTTTGTTGGCGAAAGAGAACAATTCACAACAGAGATTAAACAATTGAAACAAAGATTATTGGAACAACAAAATAAGTTTGATGAATTGAGTTCAACTACCAAATATCAAATATCACAATATGAACAATTGCATAAATCTAATGAATTGGAGATCACAACTTTCACAAAGAGTACACAACATTTACAACAAGAATTGACTAATAAAGATACACTGATATCCAACTTGAAACAACAACTAAGTGACCAAAATTCTACTATTGAAAAACTAAACACACAATTGATTTCTACTCCATCGAAACAAGAGATTGATAGCGTCGAGGATATTAAGAAACAATTATCAGAACAAGTTACATATATTAAAGATTTGGAAACAAAGAATCTATCACAGGCTGAGAAGATCAAACACCTATCCCTGAAACAAGACAAAATTGAAGTTTTGAAAGAAGAGAAACTTTCATTACAGAAGAAGGCTGCTAGAGTTGACGAATTGAATGATAAAATCAACGACTTGGATCTTGAGATTCTAAATTTAAAGCAGGAAAAAAGCAAATGGAATGTGTATTTGACTGAAGGTGAAGATTTCAAAATTGAAGAATTTGTCAAGAATTATAGATTTATTAGTGATGAGAATTTGATTCTAAAGGACAATTTTAACAAAATTGAAAGTGAATTAAAAACATTGAAAATGACATATAACGAATTGTTTGTTCAAAATGAATCTTTAAAGTTTGATAATGAAAAGATTGCACATAGTTATGAAAACTTGACCAAGATAAATTATGAATTGGAGGAACAAAAAAAGTTGGTTATAGAAGAATCCAATTTCTTAAGAGAACAGTTGAAAAATCTGGATACAGAACTATCCTTGAATGAAGATGATAAGAACAGATATATACAGAATCTTGAGGGGTTGGTGGATGAATACAAAACCAAGATCGATGAATTGACATCCAAAAATAATGAAAACTCAAAAAAGAGAAACAGAATTGAAGCTGGGTTTGATGAAGATACAACGAGAACTTTTCAAAAGAATGTTTTAAGACTGGAGGATGTCAATTTCAAACTTCAAACTCAAATCACAACATTGACAAAAGAGAGAGATTTATTACAAAAGAAGTTGTCATCGTTTGAAGATATCAAAGAACAAAAAATTAGAATCTTGGAATTGAGAAATAACCCATTTAAAGACGAACAAGCCGTGAGGAAGAAAATGTTAGATACATTGAAGGAAGAGAACGATGCTTTGTTACAGAAAGCAACATTTGTGAAAACAGTACCAAAGTCTGTTTATGAGCGATCTCAACTGGATAACGAGGAATTGCAAAAGAAGATTGCCGAATTGAACAAAAGAATATCAAGACTAAGACAGATTTTCAACTCTAAATCGTTAGAGTTCATTGATGCTGTTTATTCACTACTGGGATTCAAGTTGATTTTCTTACCATCAAACAAGATTAAACTCATTTCCAAGTTCGTCAAGTATGAAGAAAACTGCATCATTGTTGATGTTGCAAATCAAACATTGAAGACCAGCAATCGTCCTCATTCTGATGATGGAGATGAGAACCAAGATGATGAATTCTTCAAGATTAGCGATGGGTTGATTGATTTTTGGATTAAGGAGAAGAATGAGATTCCATGTTTTTTGGCTGCTTTGACATTGGAGTTATTTGAAAAGACACGTTTAACTGCTACTACTACTACTAGTAGTACACAGCCAAGTTCTTAAGTCAAATCCTCTTGAAGTCACAATGTTGCATGACTGTTTCAGTGACGGTGATCCAGGTTGGGTTTTCCAGTCTAGAGTGTATACCAATTACTAACCAAACACACCTAATGAGATATATGTTCCGGAAAAACATGCAAACAATACACTTATACTCTACGATATAGACATCAACGTGAAAACAATGTTTTCTTACGTAAAATATTCAACCACAGTCACAACAATGTTTTCTTACGTAAAATATTCAACCACAGTCACATCAATGCGTTCTTCAAGTATGAAATACAACATTTTTGTTTTTTTGAAGATAAAATTGTGCTGTTATTGACGTGCAGCAACATGCATATTCAGGAAATGGTGGTCGTGCCCAATACCAAAACATTTAGCGAAAGGTAAACAAAAGAATATTTCTCCAACATCGAACAAGTTCACCGTCATAATACCAGTAAGCATAAAGTCAATGAGTTCTTCAGTGCAGCAGAATAAGTCTCACTCTCTTCTTGATAAAGAGGTGCTCATCATGTCACTTCTCCTGAGTGGAAGTGCATTTGGTGGGTACAAGTTTTACAACCGATTCCTGAAACAGTTTAAAAAGGCTACAGATATCCCAACACAAGCATTCCATAAAAGAACCCTGACGGGGAAAGTGGTTAGCGTGGGTGATGGTGATAACTTTCACTTCTTCCATACACCATGTGGTATATTTGCTGGCTGGCACTGGCTCCGCTACACTCCAAAGGCCAACGCTAAAGGATGCAATAAGAATACACTACACATCAGATTATGTGGTGTTGATGCCCCAGAAAGAGCCCATTTTGGTAAACCATCACAACCATATTCAGACGAAGCTTTGGAGTGGCTGAGACGTTACATTTTAGGCAGTCGTATAAAGGTTAAGCCCTTGGCTGTTGATCAATATGGACGTGTTGTCGGTAAGGCGATGCTGCCTACACTTTTTGGGAGACGCAACGTTAGTTTAGAGATGATCAAACATGGTTGTGGTATTACATACGAAGGTAAGACTGGTGCCCAGTTTGATGGCGAGGAAGCATTGTATAAATCAGAAGAAGCCAAAGCTAAAAAGGCTAAACGTGGGTTATGGGGTGCTGGGTCAAATATTCAAACTCCTGGAGAGTACAAGCGTAAGTACAAGTGATGAAAGTACTACAAAAAAACACACTCATAATAATTTCATAGAAGTGTTACACATCTGCCATATTTAATATATATAGTTCATTGCATGCTTAGTGTTTTTTTCCTAACACTTAACATCGATACCTTCTCTCATTTCTGTTTCACGTAGTTCAAACATGACTTGAACGGCAATGAATAAACAAATATCAGCAACAATAAAGAACCTTATACCAGTGAAAGTACCAAACATTTCCTTTAGTAAAGCCTTTGTACCATCGGAACCCAAACAAAACCCAAACAAATTGGCAATCATCATTAACCAAATGTTTACAACACCACCAATGGCACAGACATGTCGATACCACCATTCATTTTCAAACCTTTTGAAATATATTCTTGCAAAGATTTCAGGAACTAGGAACAACACAATCAACCAACCCCAGAATAGTAGTCTTAGTTCAATATCGTGCCAAATGGCAACAAAGGAGAACACAGCCAAGGAAGCCAGGATTCTATTGTTTTGACCACCCAATGGAATGTAGATGTATTTGACCACCCATTTATTGTAACTTCTGTGCCAGCCCTTCCAGAATGCTAGAGCACTGTAATTATTGTCCATACAACGAATCATATTTTCTGGAGGGTCGATCCCATCAATCAAACTCCAGAGTCTAAACAGTCTCCAAGGAATCAACAACTTCAACCAGATGATGTTTAAGTTGAACAAGCCAATCATTGAGATTTGGAATGGGGTTAGACCGACCCAAGAACCAGTCTTAGAGACTGCAACAACATACATAAAGTGCAATAAGAATTCCATAACAAGTACGCAAAACAGGAATCTCAAACCATAAATAAATGTTCTCTTAAAGTTGATGGATGGTAGGGTGTTTAGTGACTGACAGATGAAATCGTTGTAAGTCAAAATTGGACCAGCAATAAATAGTGGAGCATATGTGAAGTATGAAAAGTAGTAATAGTATGAGTAATATGACAAGTTCAATTTGGCATTCATTCTGTCTCTCTCCTCCAAAATCAAATTGTGAATAACATCAGCAGAGCTTGTGGTGGAGCTTGCAGCGGAACTGGTTGGTGATGGTTTGTTTTCTTCATCATTTTTCAACTGTAATTTTGTTTTAGTTGATTCCTTGATTTCATTGTAGCGCTGCAAATAGTCAAAGTTGAAACTTAACACTCTCAACAATGTGAAGTTGTAAAAGACATCCCATCTAGCAACAATACCTTTGAACCCAGTATCTAGGAAGCTTAACCCACTAAAGATGCTAGCGAATGGGAAATTTCTGTACTTGTCATTAATGAATAAAGAGCCAACACCATAAGCCCAGACAGCTAGCAATGCAACACGGTAATGGTTTCTAAACAAACGAGCCAAAGAAAACAGGATTGTGATATGCAACAAGACTCTGACTGCATTGACACCATGTATGGCGATCAAGAATATGACACCAAAGCCAAAGTCGAATTGTGATCTCTTGATGACTGGCAAAACAAAAGAAACCAATCTTCTTAACAACACATGCGCAGAGATCAAGATCGATAACAACAAAAAGTTGTCTCTAAAGAATCTATACTGCGAATCCGAGTTGTCAACCTTTCTACCAAACATCCAACCTTTGCTCAATAGTCTTTCAAATCTCTGATAATTTGGGGAGGCCTCGTTTGATGCACTCATGGCAGTGATGTATAGCATTGGGACGACAAATGCAAATGCTACTTTGTATATGTTGAACTCTAAAGTGTTCCATCTTGGAGCAGTAGCTTTCTTGATGACAGCCTGTTTCTTCTTTTGGTCAGCTGGAGCGTCTAGTCTAGTGTCCAACACGGGCAACGAGAAGAATCTCAGTACTTTGGTGAGGCCCATGATATGCTGGATAATGGATAGATAGTTGATGCAGTTGATGCAGTTGAAGTTGTTAGTTCAAGTTGGCGGTGTGTTCTTTTTTTTTTGTTTATTAAAAAAATATAAAGGTGGAGTAAAAGAGCCTACCGCGTCAGATTGGAGAATTTTGTTAGGAAACACGTCTTGAAATGCTTCTTAATGAATTCTACAGGTTAAATTATACTAATATGGGATAATGCTGTCTTTTTACAGGCGATTGAAGCGAAGAAATGATGATCTGTAAAGCTATAATGTTAGATTTAATAGAGGTACATGGGGAACAGTGCCTTGGTTCCCCAAAATAAGAAGTAGATTGGCACACATCACATCATCATTATACCCTTAGTTGACTAACATATATCATTCATGACTGTCTGCCCTTCCTTTGTATTTTTTTTTTCTGAAGAAGTTACTCATAATAGCGATGCTCTTTCTCCCAATATACATCGCAAAAGGACACAGAAAGCTGTGAATAAGAATATACACAATCTCAATACATAACTAACAACTTTGCAATCAAAACACACCATTGTCACACAAGTTTATCCTCAAAAGTCTTGTTCTGCTATTGTCACCAGTTTGATGATTTTTATGCTTTTTGAAACAGTTCAAAAAAAAAAGCAGACACAAAACTTTAGAACCCTTTAAATGACATCGTGGAAAACCAACTGCACGGTGGAGCTTGAGTTAGTGATTTGATGGAGACAGGATACAAGAATAATAGCATAAATACTTCCACAACAACAGGCTTACAGTCCTGGTTGAACTTGGTGCTTGTGCTGGTTATTACACTGCTTCAGATACCCATTGTCATCTATCAGTACATGATAGATTCATATGCTTTGCTCAAAGAGGACACAAGAAACTTACCTGATAATGTCGAAGAACCAACAACTATGCATCGTCAATGGTCCACCACATCACCATATTCGAACAGCTTCTCCTCCTCCTCCTCCTCCTCCTCATCGTCATCATCTACTTCAATTGCATCATCTCCAAGCCCTTCTGCTGCTAGAAGAGCAGGTTCTATTCCAATCACCGACGAGATATTAAATGCTATTGACATTGTGGAGATTTGTCATGCTCATGGGTATAAAGTGCACGAACATGTTGTACAAACTAGAGATGGATACCTACTTGCTGTACATAGAATAATCAAAAGGCCAACTGACATTACTAAAAAAAGACCAGTGGTTTACTTTCATCATGGCTTATTGACAAATAGCGAGTTGTTTGTTCTTGGTGAAACACCTTCCAAGTGCCTTCCTTATTTGCTACTGGAGAAAGGGTATGACATCTGGATTGGCAACAACAGAGGTAACAAGTACTCCAGGAAACACTTGTCTTTATCATCATCTTCAAACAAATTTTGGGATTATTCTTTGGATGAGTTTGCCCTTTATGATATCCCAGACACTATTGATTATATTTTGTCAACTACAACAAATACAGATTTAACATACATTGGGTTTAGCCAAGGGTCAGCTCAGGCATTTGGTGCTTTGTCTTTAAACCCATCCTTAAACAAGAAAATCAATTTGTTCATTGGCCTCAGTCCTGCAATGATACCCAAAGGATTGAACCACCCTATTGCTAAACTTTTTGTAAATGCAGCTCCAGCACTGTTATACTCGATTTTTGGGAGACGTGCGATATTACCTTCAGTGGTGTTTTGGCAAAAGTTGTTTGGAAACTATTACTACAAAATTATTGTGGATAAATCACTAGTTTTGCTTTTTGGTTGGTCAAGCTCCAACATTTCAGAAAACCAAAAAACTATTGGCTACCCACACATGTTTTCCCCTTCAAGTGTTAAATCGATTGTTCATTGGTTTCAAATTATAAACAACAACAGATTTCAAATGTATGACGAAGCTCAACTTTCAAAATTGGCTAGAATATCTTCAACTCAAAATAAAATACACAGAGTTGCACCATTTCCTGTGCAAACCATTACAACTCCAACCATATTAATATATGGTAAAAGCGATATTTTGATTGACATTGAGCCAACTGTGGAACAATTATCAAGTTGCAGAAAGCTAGATGTCATTGGTATCGATACTTATGAACATATGGATGTATTGTGGGCCCATGACGTTGAAACAAGGGTATTTGAACCTGTATTGAATAAAGTTGACGAATACAACAAACACAATGTGTTTAAGCTGGTCAACAGAATTAACAGTAACAATACTGCGTCGATAATCATACCCATTCCTGATGAAACGCTTCATGTGCACTCAGATTAACTTTATCCCTTGAACTTATTAGATTTATATGATGTATGCCCGTTATGATATATAGATACAACCTTTAATACTACATTACTAGACAACTGCTGAACTTGTATATGAACCTCCATCCCACTATATGATTAAGCAGCACCAGCATCAATTTCTTCTCTAATTTCTCTGATTTCCAAAATGTTAGATCTCTTGAGTTCACTATCAGCAAACAACTTGTTAATCAAAGAAACCAACTCTTCAGTACTCAAATCAAAGAATTCACCATTGTAGAAACTCTCCATAATCTCCTTCATATGGGACTTGATAATGAAATTAATGTGATTCAACTTAGAATAATTCTTGACAAAGTTCCCTAAATTACTTCCAAATGGTGTGCTCAAATTCAAAAACTTGGTGATAACAGCATTCAAATATTCACTCTCCTCCTCACCAATATCAGGCTTGCTGAAAATAGAATCAATAATTAATTGATAAAACTCATCAATTATTGTAATAGAGATTTTCACAAACCCATCATACTCTAACACTTCCAACTGTTTGAACAACTCATTAAACTCTGCTTGGGTACCATCTACAATCTGGAATGTAGATGTAGCACTTAATGATGGGTTAAGACCTTGCAATTTGTTAAATTCAGTCTTTATAGCTGTTTCATAATCACTAATAAATTCCAACAGATACTTTTCATTCAATTCCAAAAGTCTCGGGATAGACTGAAGGCTGTTCAAGTATTGTATGTCATTGTATAGTAACAGTTTAGACTTTTGGGATTTGTAACCTTGGGTGGCCAAGATGAAAAAGGAAGTTGCCAAATAGTTTAATTTGGCAAAATGAGAATCCTGGAAATTGGATGGGATTTGTGAGTTTGTTGACATGTATGATTTGAAAATCTCATAAATTGAGTCAGGGATTTTTGTCGTTTTTAAAGTGTTGTTATTTGTAGTAGTCTGTGGTTGTAGTGTTGGACTTGGTATAACCTTCGAATTATTATTATTCTTCTTTGCAAGTTTTGAAACAAGTTTGGTTCTTTTTGGTTTAACAGATGAACTTTCTTCCTCGCCCCACCCCCAATCATCATCATTATTAACGTCTCCCTTGGAAATTTCATGGTTTTCATCGGCATCAGCATCGTCTTCATCATCAATTTTAAGGTCATCATCATCATCATCCCAGTTATCCCATCCATCGTTGTCTTCTTCCTCTTTTGATTGTTCTGGAGAGGGCTCTGCTCTCTTAATCTCTTGATTCTTAATTGGTGAGTCAAAATCAACAGCAACATCATCATCATCATCATCATCATCATCATCATCATCATTCCAGTTATCCCATCCATCTTCATCCTCATCGTTATCTTTACCTTTATCCTTCTTGATAACAGAGGTTTGCGTTGCTTCTTGTCCAATAGTATGGTCAAAGACTGGTGCCTGCTGCAATTGCGACTTTCTTTCAACAATTTCAAAGTCACTTGGGCCCAACTTCCTTATTAATACTCTAATCTTATCGATATGCGTGTTCAAAAATTCTTCAATAGAAATTTCCTCCAATTCATTATTGATCCAGTTATCAATAGAGTTTCTCTTGAATCCATTTTTGGTTAATAAATCACTTAATTCAATAAACTGTGCCTTGAAATGATCCTTATTGGCATATATATCTCTAATGTTCAATGTGATTAATTGTTTGATCCAATCAAATAGTCTGGGAGAGATGTAGTTTATTATGGGAGAATTGTTTGGAATCAAGGCAATAAAATTAGACAATGCTCTTGTTGATGTAATGGAGGAATGCAAATCAGGTTTCTTGTCAATAATGGAAATTTTGGTATTTGTCAATTTCAAAATACTCTTTGTCTGAACCAATGGGGACAATAAATGTATATCAACAATGTGGGATAAATTTGAATTTTTAATAAATTTCACAACAGTTTGGTTTTCAGTGAGTATTTCATTGATTTGCTCAAATGTCACCAAAGCACCATCAATTTCAATTTGTTCATTAAACACCACGGCATGAGACTCCTCAATACAGACAAGTTGATCCCAACATGATTGTATTTTGGCAATAGTTTCATCATATAGCCTAATATACTCTTTTTCAACTCTATCCTTCAAAATCTCGTTATTTGTGAATAATTGAGATGAACTTCTTTCTTTCAGCTTGTTGAGTGAGAAGAGCACTGTTTCCAGTTCATAGAGCTCCAAATTAACCTCAATTTCTTTGATCAACGTAATAACCACCCATACTTCTCTTAGCTGCTCCAACTCCTGAGTTATATCAGCATCCTTCTTCTGTAAATCATTCAAATCTTTATAGTTGATAGTGTTGAGTTGCTCGCCTAAAGCTGATTTCAAATGAGAGTCATCCACAAGTTGAGACAGCCGTTCCTCAATTGATTCAATTTTGTGATCTAATTGTGTTTCTGTTTTCATGCTGGTCTTGGAGATATATGCATATATAGGATAGTAGGACTGACAGTAAGTATTGTCTACTATATTTCCTATAGACACTTGTCTTGAATCACCTTTGAATAATAATAACAAACCCAAAACAAAAAAAATAATATACAGCTGGACACCACAATTTGCTTACTCTTAGATTACCAATCAGTCCATCCTGACACCACCAATTAAACCCTAACTCTAATAAACATCCAAACATTTATTGTATTAGTAATCACTTACCAATCAAATAACATCCACACACCAAATTAGATTATAAAAAAGTTTTTTCAGAGTTGAAGTTTCAACTTCCTTAATACTTTCTCTTTTCTTTAACGCAAAATTTCACAGCCATTCGCAACAGCTAAAGCATCTCCTTGAGGTTGGATCCTTGGGATTCTTGACCCATGACGAGCGTGGATATTTGTTGCCTTTTTTCTTGAGTTTGGCCTGGACTGGAGAATAAAATTTATCGATCTTGGGTGCAGCATTCCATCTGATTTAACTTTGTTTATATCTAAGGGACCTCCTTCGTGAACCCGGATGGGGAGTGGTGCAATGATTGACAAGACATTTCTTACTATTTATGTATACTACTTTTTATTTATATAGTTTTTGTATATTAATCATTACATTTCATTTCAAGAGACAGGCTAATTGTTATGTAGCACCATCTTTTAGTTCTTTAAACCTTGGTTCTTGAAACTCGAGTTGAAGCCCAAGAGTTCGTTAATGCCTTGAGTCCAATCATTTTCATTCTTAGCCACACAATAAATACCAGATTCACTAATTGTTTTTTTCTTGTCGCTGTTGTTTGCGTGTGCATTACTGCCACCTTTAGCACCTTCATCAATACTATTAGTTAGGGCAGGAATCTTATTTCCCTTGATGAAGATAGTGCCAACCTCATTAATCACATGTATCTCATCCCCAATTCTCAATGGTTCTTGTGGTACCCCATCAATCGAGAGTCTAACATTATTCTCACCACTTTGTCTTTGAACAATCTTAATCTTGATATGGGATGATAATGGCACCACCAAAGGTCTGAAAGACAATGATCTTGGGCAAATTGGTGTAATTAACATGCATGGCACCAACGGACTCACAATACTGCCACCACTACTCAAGGAATATGCTGTAGAACCAGTAGGTGTGCTTAGACAGACACCATCAGCAGTGGTTCTAGTCAGGAATTCTCCATCCACATAAATGTCCAAGGTAGTCAAGTTGGGTGTATCACCACGGTGCAAAACAATGTCATTCATTGCATGTATCATTGAATTCCCTTGACTGCTTGGTGTTGTGTTGGCCTTGTCCTTTATAACATGACATTCTAATCTTGTTCTATGCAGCACTTTAGCAGTAGATGTATAAACCTCTTCAAAAGCCTGTTTGTGGTTTGTAAAATCGAATGGTAACAGGAATCCGAGAGTCCCTAAAGAGAAGGACAATACTGGAGGAACTCGAGTGTTTGAGAATAAGGAAACACCCCGTAAAATAGTACCATCACCACCTAGTGTGACCAACAAATCAGTCTTTGGCACAATGTCTTTGATCTCGCCAGTGTACAAGACATGGGGTGATGTGCTTGTTTGTTTTGGGAAGCTCTTAAAATCATGGTAAATCTCTTCAGAGACATCTTTTGTCACCATAACGTTGATTTCTGGGTAGTGATCATGCAAAAAGGTGATAAATTCAACCATGCTTCCTCTAACGTATTTATCCCATGGCTTTTTGACAATTAAGATGTTTTGTAAAGGGTTTCGCCATATGAGATTCTGTAGCTTGGAGTTTGGAGACTTTATGAATTCCGGTTGTGTCTTTGTTCGAAGATTAGCTGATGATCGAACCTCAACAAACTTATTGGGTATTTCTGGAGGTTCTGATATGAGTAGCTTTGCAGCGCAGTGGAAACCTCTGTGTGAAAGACTCGGGTATCTCTGTGATCTTGTGAATCTTGTGAATCTTGTGAATAGCAGCATGTTCGTCTGATCTATAACTCTCACCACCAGATCAGTAGTGTTCAAAGATGGGATGAGATGACTCGATGACTCGATGACATGACATAAGTGCTGCTTTATAACCCAACTCGAAGGAAAAATGCCTGTTTCCAAAGGTGTGCGCGTACCGGCTAATTTTGTGAGTCAAGCGGACTTCGGCTGGGTTGCTGCTCTGTCTAAAGCGCAGGCAGGATCTAGACAGAGGCCAGGCAGGGGATAGGCAGCACTGCGGGGAGACATACATGGCTCAGGCGGGTAGAAGTGGGTGTTTTTAGGCGTTTTAGGCAAAGCCGTACATTAATAGAGAATTTATACAACAACAATAGTAATAATAATAATAATATAGAATCAACCAGATGCCGAGAACCAGCTTCTGAAGAAAGAGGTGATGATCCCAAGTAGGGTGACAATAAAGCCAACGCCATATTTATTAACCTCTTGGTGCTCTGGTTGTTTTGGCGTTAGAGCGCTCTCTGGGGTCGCAAAAGTTGATGATGATGGTTCATGGTAAGGATTTTCATTGGCAATAGTAGAATGAACAACAGCATTTTGTGGAACTTCTGCAGCTGGTCGAGCTATTACTGATGGTGAAGCTGGTGGTGATGGTCTGGAAACTGGCACTGGAGCCAAAACTGGTGGATCATTAGTGATATTAATAGTTGTAGAAGTAGGAATCGTTAGAGCTGTCTGAGCCTCTGGAGATGAAATATTAGTTGTTCTTGTAGCAGGGGTAGTTACAGGCTCAGACTTTGTACTTGTTGATGATTGATGCTCCGGGCCATCTTGTTTCTCTTTACTTGGAGCAACTTGATGAATATTTTCTGAAACTGCAACCGTATGGCCAGTATTGTGAATGGGATGTGGGGATAATGCTGGCTTTGACGTTGGATCTGGGGCAGCTGGTTCCAATTCCCTAACCTTAACATGTTCCACGGCGGCAATTGTCTTCTTGTCAGAGTCAATAAGCGTATGCTTGTGCTTGTCAGCAGAGAAATCGTACAACACAACATTATTCTCGTTACCATCGCCATCAAACTCTAAAGCAAATAGATGTTAGTTTCTCTCTTGGACATAAAGCAAAGGTATCGCATCCAGGAATATCATTACCTGTTGGATAGTCCTGGTCAACTATCCACCCCCCGCCAACAACAAATTTGAAGATCAATTTACCAGACAATGCGCCATCCTGGCCGTGCTGGACATGGTACTCAAACTGTTTGCTAGTGTCATTGTATTCTGCCTTCACTGCTTGCCAGTTGGTGAAGTTCCCAGCAATGCTGACACTATCATGCTTATTTGCTTTATAAACGATTGTGGTTGTTTGCAGTGACATGTCTGTTGATAAATCAGTAACCACGTATATAACCCCTCTGTTACAACGTTAATCCTCAAATGATAACTAACCAGCAGTGGCACTAACCCTGGTTCTTATTTGGTGTTATCAAGATCCCCTTTTTTAAACAAACAAAGGAAGGATGCCATCTGATACTTTATAGAATCTGCCACTGCAGCACGGGCTGATTGGCACAAGACACAACACGAAATGGAGAATATCTCAGCATTCAGTAACCACACTTGTGGAACCAGTAACATACTCTACATTTCCCAGCTCTCCTAAACCTACAGATCAAATCCGCTTCCTAATACCAATAGATCATACTTATTACCTAATTAGGAAATCAAGTATTGTTGATTATGTACTGATTATGTAATACTCATCGCAAAATCTGAATTGGCAATCAAATATTATTAAAATCCACTGTGTCAAGAAGCTTTTATTGCATTATTATCCCCCTTTTCCCCCCTTATATATTCAGCTAGCATTTTTATTTTTGGAATAGCACCACTGAGTCTTTATCCAGTTGCTGAATCTGACTTGTTTGTGTTTGCATTTGCTCTCATACTCGTGTTTTTCTTGTTTTTATTCCACAGATGAAGAAAAGTGCACACAGCACAGATCATTTCTAGATGAACAGGAACAATAGGAATAATAACTGTATTACTACAGCTAACAATGTTATTAACCAGCAGAGACTCAAGAAAGTGATTATGATTCTCAAAGAGTTGGATGAGTTGCCAGAGCCTCAGAATAAAGAAAGTCCTTCCCTGCAAGAGTTGACTTTATACTTCAATATGAAAAGACAAAATAAGGCTCATCCAAAAAATGCTACAAAATGCTCTCCACATTCAGGAAAAACTGAAACCATTCCGAATATTAATGAAACAGTTCATGAGTTTCCATACCCTCCAAATGCTATAACATCAGCACCTCCCAGACCACCAACTGCTTTCCCATTAATTTTGCATAACATCAAGTCACAAACACCACTAGTCTCACAAGTTGGCACAAATACAGCCAATACACAAAATTTTATCAACTCCACATCACAGCTGCGACATGCTGATAAACAATTACCACATGATACAACAATAAGTCGCTTGCCAAATATGTCTACCAAAAACAAAGAAGCTGAAAAGATTGCTCCAATAACAAAACCTAAGGATATACTTGATCTTTTTAAAGGAGAGAAGAATTATAAGGATTATTTCAATATACCACCACATCTCTCGATGGAAAAATCAAACACTAAGAACTGCTTACAATCCACACCAACACAAGCTAAGAAACCAATATTTTCAAATCTTACCTCGACATCACCACTCAGTCCACCACAAAGGACTAATAAAAAGAAACTAGATAAGAAATCAAAACCCAAAGTACTGTTGAAACCACCTGCAACTCAGCCAATAGATCAAAAACAGAAGGCAGCTAACAATTCAATATCCCAAATTAAAACAAAACCAGTTCATAATGACCGCAAGTCCAATAAAAAAGAGCATCATGCTCCTCAATCAGTACCAAAGTTGAAACAAAAATCCAAATCTAGACCGTTAATACAATCAAATTCCGAAGACAAAGATGAAGCACAACAAGAAGAAAATAAAGAGAAATCAGATGATGAAAACAACAACTCTGATCTATCTTCCTCCGAAGTTGAAGTATTATCAGAAGCAGAATTCTTAAACGACAAAAATAAGTCCGAAAAAAGTACCGATGAGAGTATGGAGTCTGAAGAACGCAAAGGTTTCAGCAGTGATGAGATTGATGATAACGACAGCAATGAATCGTCGTTAGCTGGTAATTCTCAAGATGAGGATGATTTGGTTGATCGCGGTGCCAAATTCATCAGATCAAAAAGAAGTCCTTTGAGCAGAAAGGGAAAAGCCAACGTTAAGAAGGTCAATACACTGTCTAAATGGATGTATGTGGATGCAGCAGAGGAAGATAACTTCATTGTTGATGATGATATCGTTGAATACAGTGATTCTGATTCTGATCAGATCCACCCCAAAAAGAGAAAGCATACGAAAATAAAGAAAAAAAGGTCCTCAAAGGAGCGTGATACCTCTAAATCAAGAAGCCAACCTATTAAGAAGAAATCACAGAGATGCTATACATCTGATGAGTCTGATGAGTTTGATGAGGCTGAAGATGAAATTGAGGTTGAGAAGAAGGAGAGTGCCCAATCTGATGATGATGAACAAAGTCTTAAAGTTAGAGCTGCTAAACGAAAGAGAGTACCGGTATTGAATGATGATGATGATGATGATAATAATAATAATGATGATGATGATAATAATAATGATGATGATGATGATAATGATGACAACAACAACAACAATGATAAGAATACTAACAAGAATAATATGATCCAGGTCAAGAAGAAGAAAAGGCCTAATAACGATGACAGAGACAAAATATCAGTAAAAACTGGTGTACTGTCTGAACAAGAGTTGAGACAGGAACTCGAAAGACAATTACCGGCTTCGAAGTCTTCCAGAGAATCAACAACAAAGAAGAGCAGGAAAACAAAAAGCAACGAACAAGAAGTAATTAAGTATTCAAGAAATGGGATAGCTATTGTCCCCAAACCAAAAAGAATAACCAAACCTTCAAAATCAAGATCCAGATCTGGTACACCACTTGAGTCTAGCTCAAAAATTTCACCTCAACCAATCACAACACAAGCAAGCCCAAAGAATACTGATTCTCAACAAAAATCAATGTCATTAAGCCCTGTACAAGACACACCGCAGTACGTGTGGAAAAACGATATGTGGGATCCATTTGGAAATACTGTTTATACCCCATCACCAACTTCATTCAATGCTAAAAAGATTGTGCCATTGCAAACAAAACAACACACATCACCTACCATAGAAAATACCACACCTGCACAGCAAAAGAATGAAACTACTACATCGGCAAGATCATCATCTTTTCCAGCACCAACCCAGCCATCCTTATTTTCAATTAGCAAGAGAAACAATGTGTTGGTTGCCAGCACGAAAGTTGTAAATTCGATGATTTCCAAGGCGCGGCAACTTTCACAACAACCCCTTCAACCACATACAGAACATGAAGATGACTATGATATTTATGGGTTTAAAGAAGGTACGGAAACTGGCTTCAATCTTGGATTTTTCCCACTGGGCACTCCTCTCGCTTCATTAAAACAAAAACCACAGAAAAGTCAGCTGCAACTGAATCTGAAACAATTCCAACAGACGTCCTCTTCAAATACAGGGCTTCCTAAGGAATCGGTACTTGTACTTCCAGAAACTCCGATCATCAACGACAAACAATCTGGTCACAAGTACACTTTTGGTACACCAACACCAAAGAAGAAGAAAAACGATCCGGAACCTCCAGTTAGTGCAAAGAAGGAGGTTTGCATTCAAAACTCTGAATCGACTCCTGCTCCAGTTATGAATATCAGTGATATTGTTATTGAAACATTGGAGTCAGATTCAGATTCAGATTCAGATATTGTTATTATTGATGAAGAAGCATTCAATACGACCGTTCGAAACTTGGCTATTCCACAGCGATAATCTCAATTATGTGGACTTATAAAAACATATGGTGGATATTGTTTTTTTTTATTTATTATTTTGAAGATTTATTCTATTCTGTTTATCCTGTGAGATACAGCCCAATACAATTAATTACTACGAAAGTATATAAAATTAATCAACATAGGAATTAAATTAATGAATAGAGTTCATAAAACACACTGGTACATCAATAATTATATTAACATTGTACAAACTTAAGCAAAATTGTATAGCATGGATTTCATAACCATAAAATCAAAATTGCACTTCAAGAGCTCAACTTCACTCTGTTGACTCGACAAACTTAAAAGAACAGATTATACATAATTGAATAGATACATAATATACATTAATTAGATGTCAAAAAAAAATAAATGAAGTTAAAACAGTAGGGCAAATTAAAATCAATATTATATATAAAAAAGGAATCAAAGGATAAATGAAATAGAAGTTTTTGTTTAAAAAATTAGGTGACCATCAATAGTCAATAAAAATCAGAATAGTAAAAATTATAATTTATCAAATGATGAATAAAAGAACAGAAGTGTCTAAGGTTTTTCTTTTTATAACTGTGTGTAATGTGAACTTGTATAAAAAAAAACAAATAATGACGAGAAGTTGAGATGATGATAATAATGATGATAATGCTGATGATGTGCGTGTGTGAATTAGATTAGCTCTGAAATTTGTAGTGTCTCTCTCTTTTTTTTTCTTCATTGTCTTTTTAATGTGATGGTGATGATGATGATGGTGGTGGTGGTGGTAAGTCATAATGTTAATTGGAACTAAAAGAAAAGAAGAGAAGCTAATAGAAACGAAATCTGTAATGATAAACTTTCATCATGCTGTGGATGGTCTTGGCTTGTTGTTGTTATTGTTGCTGTTGTTGTTGATGAATTGACGAGGAATGTTACCGCATCTGTCCTTACCAAAATTGATTTTCAAGTCTTTGAAATCCTCATCAATCTTGATCTTGTCAATGGCCAGGATAGCATTGGAGATGTTTGTGAAATTTATAAATACACAATTCTTTTCCTCCAAATAGTTGATTTGTTCAATTTCACCAAACTCTGTCAATTTATTTCTCAAAATTTCTTCCGAGAATCTTGGATCTTCCAAGTCAATGTTACCAATGTACAAGTTTCTAGAAGCACCAGAACTAACAGCCAGAGTCAATGCGTTTGACAATGCACCAGAGTGCTTACCCCAGCCAATCTTAATTCTCTTACTGTGGATAGTCAAGCCGTGCAGTTGACTCATAGCAAAAAATTGGGCAGCAGCAATTGGGTCGATAAAGGTAATGAAGCAAACATGACGATCATGTAAGTATTTAACATTCTGTAGTAACCCACCTCTGACAACGTTACATATTTCCTCAACCTTGACATCTTTTGGCAAGTTACCCAAGTAGACGGTTCTATTACCCAAGTTATTGGCACCACCTGCGGTAGTTGCGACAGCTGCTGCTGCTGCAGATTGTTGTAGCAAGGCTGAAGAGATAAACTCACGGTCAGCATTTGTAACCAAGTGTTCCATACCTGGGGCCAAACCTAGATATTGGGCAGCATTGTGTTGCTGAGTCTTTGTGATGAAAGCACATCTGTCTTTTCCATAAAAGATTTTCTTGTCATTGTAGAATGTATTCTTTAGGGCCAAATTGGAGACAACTTTGATGGCGCTCAATATGGAGCAGAAATGGATAAATGCAACACCCTTGTCATTTAGGATCTTCACAGTGTCAATCAAACCATACTCAGACAAGTCATTTTTCAATTGTTCTTCTGTAACGTCCTTTGGCAAGTTACCAATGTAAACGTTTCTTGTAGCGCCATCTCTTTGGATAGCAGCTAGGACAACATGGGAAAGTGGTGAGTTTCTACCCCAACCAATCTTGATGTCATTTTCTCTAATAGTCAATCTCTTCAAGATGGCATCTGAATGGAATAGAAGAGCACTTGATTCATCCAGGAAAGAGATGAAAGCACACATCTTATCGGCTAGTATTCTAACATTTTCAATAATACCGCTTCTGACATGGTCCAACAACTCCTTTGGTGTTATATCAGATGGAACGTTACCCAAGTACACAGTTCTGCTTGGAGCAGAGTTGAAGTTACTGCCCAAAGCTGGATGGCCTGCAACACTTGGGGCCCCAGAGACAGAAGGTGCACCACCGTTGACCATCACGCCAGTGGTTGAACCCAATTGGTGGTGCTGTTGTTGCAAGAATTCATACACAGGAGCTGGAGTCATTCCACCGACATCAGCACTGTATTGAACAGGAGAATCTCTCATTGGAGTGGAATACTGAGGATCCATATAGTATTCAGCCGCACCTTGTGGGATGCTGTTGATGGAGTTCATCCCAAGGCCGCTCAAACTCATTCCGTTGGCAGCAGAGTCAGAACCAGTATTAGGAATGCCTAGAGCAGCACTGGATTGTGACTGATGTTGAGATTGTTGTTGTTGTTGTTGTTGTTGTTGTTGTTGTTGTTGTTGTTGTTGTTGTTGTT
>JAJLVY010000061.1:0-29680 GCA_030570475.1 Liangdongia dendrica
GTAGTTCTTGGTCTTCTGGCATCTAAACGAGTGTTGACAACCTATGATGGTGTTGTAGTCAATATCATATTCTTTTCTTTCCAATGCAACACTTCCCTTTCAATTATAGCACTATTCTCCTTATAACTTCTTGTTCTTCTTGGATTGTACGGGTTATAACCACATTTCAGATTGTAAAGTGTGGTGGTAAACCGTCAATCGAGTATCTCAGATTGTAGAAGGTTGACATCCAATAATAAATAACTTTCGTGGTTTCTTAATTTCCGAAACAATCGTTTTCAACAATTTCAAAATTTGATAACCAGGCCGAAAAATGAGCAACGATGATAGTTGATTTGGCTGTTGGAGATGGAATTAGTGATGCATGCCTAGCTCCATGCGCCAGTAACTCTTTAAATGAGTTGAAAGTTAAATTCTCTCTGGTATCAACCGGGACTCTTACGTCAAGAAAATCGTTCCCATCCTTTCCAAAGATTAAAAAAGGACCACGATGTGTTCAATGTCTGATTTTGCAATTGTAGTTAATTCAATATTAAGCATGGGTCTCTTTCTTGTAGATGCATTTTATCTCGTATTTGTATTGTTTAGAATAGTTTGTGTTGTGAGAACTTTAACGATACTGCAAAGTGTCACTTTAACTAACTATTCAGAGCGATTTAGCATATTCATTCGCCATATAATATGTTATTAACATCAGTAATTCTGAGATCAAAAACTCCATTCGTTTCTCTCCACCCAAATTTCCTCCATTCCTTTTCAACCACGGCATCTTTATCCACAATGCAACTTAAATCATCCAACGGTTTAGTTTCTATTTCAAAACTCCATAACTGTAGCAATATGTATATATACATCATTGTCATCAGTAACGTTGCATTCAAGCTTAGGAACCACCACCTGGAAGGGTAATAATAGATACCAACCATGTTCAAATACTTCTTCTCAGTCAATCCCCATATAAGAAAAAACACCTCTGTAATGGATACTATTGTGAATTTAGCATAACCATTGTACTCGGTCAATGGCGTCACATTGTTTGATATCCTTACATCGGATTCTCTTGCAAATATGTCAGTTAATGACGCATTGATGTCCGACTTTTTGTTTTTGGCGTAATAAATGTCCTCGAACTCTAAAGGGGATGATGGCTCTTGGTGAGGCTGTGACAGTGATTGCAAGGATGAGGTTGATAATGATGGTTGCAATGTTAGTCGTGGTTTACCCATTTGTTAATGATTTCTCTGTGTGTCCTTTTAATGTTGAGTTTTATTTATTAGGGTACATGTTTCTAAAAACGCCATGAGATCAGAGTTACCCTTCTTTGTATTTTGATCTAGAAAATAACCGTAAAGGGAAATTACCACATTGCGTAATTTACAAGAAATGGTAGTTGGATTAACTTCATTAGCATACATTCATACAGTAAATCTACTCATCTACTCAATTACGGTGTAACTTGAACTAAAACACAAATAAACGGAACGAAAACCAATGACATATGAAATAGGAAACTAATAGATTATTCAGCGGGATCTGAAGCAGCTTTTTTGTTAAAAGTACGAGACAAGTTCACTCCACCTCTTCCACGACCACGACCACGGCCACGACCACGGCCTCGACCACGTCCTCTGAACCTACCATGACTAGATGTAGGTGGTATATTGTCAGTGGATTCTGAGTCTTGTGGGGCGTGTGAAGTCTCATGTTCCAGTTTTGGATTTTCTTCTTTTGGAGCAGGCACTCGTGCTTGTTCATGTTCTGACTTTGTTTCTGGCGTAGGCACATCTGTAATTAGTGTTTCTTTAACATTGGTTTCCTTGGATTCTATGCCAGTCTGTTGTGGTACAGCTGGTTCATGAATGTTTTTAGACGAGTTGGCCTGCTCTTGAGATTGTGGTCTCTTCCTTCTCCATTCTTGGTGCTCTGGTACTGGAGTTCTCTGACCTCTTGATTGCTTACGTCCTCCAGTTTGTTCTTTTTGTGGTTCCGCTGGTTTCATCACTTCATGAACTAGTGCTTCATTCTTCTCTGCTTTCTCCATGCTAGGAGTTAGTGTTGAAGTCGACATAGGCACCAAATCTGCAGGACCCGTAGCTGTCACTGGAACAGAGGCAGGAGCAACATTACCAATAATATGGGAAGAATTTGATTTTTTCGTTTCCTTGACAGGTTTCTCAGTCTTCTTTTTCAATGTATAATTCTGCTTATCAGGCGAAGATCTATTAGAATTCGTTTCAGTGGTTGGAATCGTTCTCAGAAGTAGCTTACGCTTAGCTTTTTGGTGTCTGACAGAACTTTCCCTTTTCGCATTGAACTCGTCCATTGAAACCGATTGAGGGTCCGAAGTTCCAGAAGTTTGTTTCTTGTTTGACTGTTTTGTATTCTTTGATGCAGCTGTTGCTGTAGTACTAGTAGGTTCAACATTCCATGGTGTTGTGGTTGGGATAGCAGCAGGAACTAATTCTGGTTTCTTAGGTGATGAAGATGAAGATTTTAGTGATTTCTTCGTGCTAACAGATTTTTCTTGTGGTTTGACCTCGCTGTTTTCATCCTTCTTGCTTTGATTAGCCTTCTGTTTATCCTTTGGATCGGCAAATTCACCAGGACCATCACCAAGAGTTCTAAATGTTGTTGAATTAATGGCCAATTTACTCAATTGTTTCTCCAATTCAAGTTCCTTGGATAAAGTGTCAACAGGTTTTGCATTACCAAATGGATTTGATTTTGGCTTCGCTTTTGGTTTCAGTTCTTCAGACCCCTGTTGTTCTTGTGGTAATTGTGCAGAAAGTGGAGGAAATGCTTGGTTTTGTAGAGTGGTTGCTGCCCTTGGTGCATTTCTGGTCAACATTGCCGTAGGGCGGTATTGATTATTATGCTGAGGTGGGCCTTGATGATTATAAGTGTTTGTGTGATGATGCATATTATCATATGTATGATTATGATATTGACCTGGTCTTGGTTTAGAGCCAGATAAGGATGGATCTTCAGCTTCGGTTATTCTTTGATTCAGGTCGTTGTAAGTTCTAAAATCATCAAAGTTACCAACATAGACTTGGATCTTGCCATGAATTGAATCGATATACAAGTCATTCCACTTCAATACCTTATCCAAATCCTGTGCACTGTTCAATTGAACGAAGCAGCATTTTTTTCTTTTGTTGATGACATCTTCAAAGTTAGCTTCGGCGTTCAACAACTCATGATGAATTTCCCAAAACATCTTAATCTTTTGATACTTCATGAATCTTGAGTCAAACAACTCCGTAATTTCTCTGGCACCAAAGTAACTTGGTATATTTGAGAATTTAATAATGAATGGCTGACCACTACTGTTGTTGTTGTTGTTGTAGTTGTTGTAACCTCCATCACGGCCACCATACCCACCGCCGTAGCCATATTGCTGCTGGTGACTCATTTGACTGTTAGAATTGTGGTGCATATCATGATCATGGAGATGATAATCATAGTGATGGCCATACGATGGCACACTTATGGAGCTCAAATCAATGTCATCTTCAGACCAGGGAATGCCACCAAGACCTAAAAAAATATTAATATTAGGGTAAAGCATGGCAAACTTTTGTAGCACTCACTCTCATCCTTCATAAACTCCTCAAGGGAGTATTTCTTCTTCCCACCTAAAACAACAACAAGTTAATAAATGTATTAATGATAAAGCACACTATTATATAGTGCATACTCATATTCAATAGCGTAGTCAGGATTCAATGTTCTTCAATCACAATTCAAGTCTTTAACAACCTAACGGTAATGTACAATTCCAATCAATTCCAATAGTGGCAGTCGTTTGTTAATTACGGACGTCTGATATAGCACTTCTTGAAGGGTTTGTTGTTGTGTTTTCCTTTTCCTCCTCACTTCAGAATGGTGTGCTGCTTTTTTGAATTTTGTAAATTATTTTTGGTGATCTTGTTGACTTCCTAATCGGGAATTTAAAACAATTGGGGTTTGTATTATATTATATACGCACTCTTTATAAAACGCGATCGAGCATGCAAGCACTGTCTATGGGGCTCTTATTTAAGTACCACTGTTGTAAAGGACCGAAAAAGGCACAGTTCATTATATGATAAGATAATCTTGAAGATCGCAATCTTTACGCAGTGGTGCTGGTGCAAGTAGGCTACCTAGGGTTTACCAATATCGGTACAAGAGATACTCACAACCTTTGAATGAAAAGAACCGAACAACAAAATAGAACCTACACTACCAGTTTCACAGGGCTTACACGTAAGTATACCTAGTGCCCATGTATACGATAATGAAAAATCACGTGTACTAAACCTGGTTTCCCCGAACTTGGTGCATTTATTTGATGTTCGTGTTGTGCAGATATCGATCGCGTCGTACATATTTGAGCAGACGTCCCTTGGACAAACACCCCAAAGATTGAAAGTTTGAACAACACTCCTTCTGAAATGCAGTACAGCCAGTAGCAAGATCCTGCACATATAACTAAAAATATATGTCACTACATAAACTGCTTATGCATAGCTATATAGGGTTCTCCGGATACCACAGATACCACATAAGGTACAAGTGTAACGTTTTTTTATAAAGGCAAAACCCTGTCTATCAATAACTTCTCTCCTTCAACGTTCAACATTCGATAGTTGAAGGTACCTTATCCCATATAACATATCTTGAGATAAAACACAAGCATTTATATGCAAACATTATTCCCACCTTCTTTTGTAATTTACTCAATGTCACACCAAAAGAGAGAGAAACTTAAAGCCATGAACATTTTCAAGCACAAGAGCAAGAAAAGTGTATCCTCAAAAACAATAGCACATCATGACCTGGGATTCATCGATGAAAGAGATATTGCCTCAAGATACTATGAAGATGGGATGTCTGACGACCAGCTAACAATTTTGGACCCACCACAGCTAGATATTCCCTACATTCAAGAGTTTAAACACGCTTCTTTTGCTTCTGAAATTACACATCTTAGAAAACATTCATATTCACAACCCCAATCACAAAATTCTGGGTCACTACAAATACTACACACAGAATTATCATCATACCCTGGGTTTTCGAAAAACACCACTGATAGTTTACTAGGAGCATCAAACACTTCGTCACAAGTCATGCAAAAGACCAATGCGGTTAAATCAACGACAGCAGTGCCTGACTCAGTCCTCGTGCATTCCTCATTGGCAAGCACTCGTCTTGACATTGTTAGAGTTGGACTGAAAGGTGAGCAACAACGCAATGCAGTCCTGGAAGAACAAGTGAGAATGTTATCACAACAGGCCGCTCTGGCTTTGGACAGATTATCAGATGCTTATAAGGAGAATGAAACCCTAAAGAGACAGAATCAAGAGTTGAGAAAATCTAGATTTTCACTCATCTCACGTCGCCAATCTTCAACAACTACAATGACAAATTCCAGTTCATTGGGGACTTCAAGTGTTTTCAGTAATGAGAATGGTTCAAATAATATGATGATGTCGCATAGTGGGAATAGTATAATGCTAAAGTCGAGATCTAAAAACAGTTCTATTTCCTCTATTCAATCAAGTATTGACCCTCAGCATCCTACGTCAATTATCTTAGATCAGCAACAAGCTAGCCATCTCAAAGAAACAAACCTGTTGAAGCAACAGATCAAGACATATGAAACAGAATTGGCCACTACAAGAGATGAGTTTGATAAATTGAGTTTGGAATTGAACCAGTTAAAGCAAGAGTACCATGAAAAATGTCAGGAATCCAAATCCATTTTCTCAAAGTTTTTACATCTGAAGAAACAGAGTAAATTGGAGAAGGAATACTACAATACAAGAATCTCCCAAGTAGTTGCACAGTTACAGGAAAAGAACAGTAATTCATTGAGTTTGATGGGTGCATTGAGTGGCTACGACGATGCTCTCAGATGTATTCAAATGAATAAGCAAATGTTGAGTGCTTAAATTATATGGAGGTTTTGTTTTTTTGTTATATGTCTAGGTGGTGTTTTACTCTTGTTTCTGTGTTTTTGGTTTTGGTTTTGGTTTTACAGTTTGGTTTTATAATAAATAAACAATACTAATGAGAATGAGCTTGTTAAAGTAGAACTATTGAATGATTTGGCTATGAAGGATATGGATGCCTATGGCGATGCCTATGGCAAACAATAATATATCTTCACGGAGATAGCTCGATCTTTGCATTCTTTCCTCGGATTTAATTTAGTTCCGAGTCAAAATAATTTTTTATGAAACGAAATTTCACGTGACTTCTGCGATGAGTGCGCTCGGTAAAATTTTTGTTTTGGTGTTATCTCTCTATCTAACAAAGTGCTAAAACAAATAAAAATAAAACACAGCATATTCACACATTGTTCACATGCTTCCACTGGTGATATAGTATAGATCTACCATTTGAATACATCCAGCACACAGAAATTTCCTTTTTGTTCCACCAGAAATCCCAAACAAAAACTATAAAACGCGTTATTACTTATACTATCTTACCAGTATGGCTTCACAATCGAAACGACAGAAGTGGACATTGGGTTTATTTATGTTAGGGATTGTCGTCTTTTCTTGGGTGCTTTCATCATTCTTGATCAATGAAATATTTGAGACAAATGTCTATAGAAAGCCTATATTCATCACATATTTGAACACATCCATATTCATATTCTACCTTATACCGCATTGCAAAAGAATACTCGTGAATTATTTCACCTACGGTGAATTGAATTACAAAGAAATCGAAGATGAATTCGTGAACGACCAATCTTCAGATGAAGAGATTGCTCTAAACCCAGACAACAACTATTCCAAGCTGTCGCTATCAGAAACCCTAAAGATTAGTTCACAATTCTGTATATTGTGGTATTTGGCCAATTTGGCTACCAATGCAAGTTTGAGCTATACAAGTGTTGCAAGTCAAACTATCTTGTCAACCACATCATCATTCTTCACACTCTTGACTGGGTGTCTAGCGGGAATTGAAAAATTTAATTCCATCAAAATAACAGCACTGGTTATTTCATTTATTGGTGTTGTACTAATCACAAAGTCTGACTCTAATGTCACTTCACATGTTGAACGTTCCAAAATGAGTATTGCATTGGGTAACTCCCTGGCGTTAGTCGGTGCCCTGTTATACGGTATCTACACAACATTGTTGAAATACGTTATTAAAGATGAATCCAGAGTAAACATGAAAGTTTTTTTCGGGTTTGTTGGTGTCTTTAATTTAATTTTGCTCTGGCCTTCTCTAGTGGTTTTCCATTATCTAGGGATTGAGAAATTTGAGCTACCAAGTGGGACTTTTGTCTTGTCAATAATTGGGATAAACTGCCTTTTAACTTTTGTTTCTGACTTCTGCTGGGTCAAAGCAATGTTGTTAACTAGCCCATTGACTGTCACGGTTGGTCTATCAACAACAATACCGTTTGCTATGTTGGGGGATGTCATATTTAAAAAGGAAAAGGTGACAGTACTATATATTGTTGCTGCGTTAATGATTTGCATTTCATTCTTTATCATCAATAAAGATAGCGAGAATGAAGAACATACTGAATAATCACAAGGAAATATAATTATTATCAGGACAGTTTTAAGAGAGGTTAATTCCAGGGTTTACTGTTTTATGGGGTACATTATTTATATATTATTATATACATACTAGAGAATAGAAATATAATAATGGCATGGCTGAAATACATCAATGTAATATAGACTGTAATTAATTAATAGCATAAACATGCATATAGATATACAAGTACAAATTATAGATATACAAGTACAAATAAATATCAAGTTCTATCAGATAAGTGTCAGTGTAATGCAGGATTAAAAACGGTCGGTCAATTTGAATGGATATCCACCATCTTTAATCTTGTAAATGGATGTGAAGTAATTGAAGACATAGAATATGGCAAATGAAGTGATCACAACAGAAATCGATCTGACTGCATTATTTTCCACTTTAGGTAACCCTAAAACTAATAAAACCACTAACGAGCCCAATATCAGATACAACCCAGCAACGATAAATGTTTCGTCCCCAAACTGCCAGTGTGTACCACCACTGAAGTACATAATTTCACCCTTCTCATTTCTTGCAATCAATGGGATACCTCTGACAATGATGAACATATATCCACTAACAAACACCAGAATGGCAAAGATGCATAAAAACTTTACAATTGCAAATTTTGGTAGTCTGCTCAACACTTTTTTCTTCAAAATCAGCACGAATAGGAAAGTACAAGCAAAGTACATTATGAACTGTGAACCATCAAAGTCCTTTTGCACAACAATGCTCTCTTGGACAATTTGGCTAATAAATCCTGCGAAATGCAATGTATCAGCCAAAGCTGCCTCATCAACGCTGTAGCTGATATGAACACTAGTAACATTGTAATCCTCCTCTTTACTTGGTGGGAATATCCATAGCTTAGGCACCTGGTGCAGTTTAGTCTTGTGAAAAGATTGCTGGTTGTCCTTGTATTCAGCATTCACAAAAAAGATCGTATCCTTATCTGGGTTGGAAACATGATAAGATTTCGCAACTAGGCTGTAAATTGGGGCAAATGCTCTGCATTGCTCACATGGTATTTCCGGATTGGTAGCTGTGAATAGAACAGACAAGTAATAGTCTCTTGGTCCAAATAATACCTTTCTAAATGTATCATCGGTAACATCAATAACACCATGCTCATCCTGTAGTTGTTGCAACTCTTGAGGCAGAAGAGCACATTTCACAATCGTGACAAGCACCAGGACACAAAGAATCCTCAGATTCATCTTGTTCGTTTGTATAAAAGAAACACTTGTAGCTATCCCCTGATTGATATCAGATTGTACCAGTGAACTCGAGAAAACAGCAGCAGAACACCAAATCCAACTGGCTTATACAACAACAAAGGCCAAAATGTCAACATTAACAACTCAATTTCAAACAAAAGGTAAAATCCAGATTGAATCACGTGACTGTTTTTTTGCTGGGGCACACATTGTTTACTTTTCGATTTTTTTTTTTTTTTTTGGTTTGTTTACGTTACAATCACAACAGAATTAAAGAAGAGAAAGTCACGACGCTAGGATGGGTGTGAGTTTGCTACTGGACTTTGTGGAGTACACACAAGCCAAAGGTGCCGTGGATGTTGCCTATGAGCAGGAGGTTGCAAGACGTTCCCTATTGAAAAACGCTATTCTTTTCCAGGCTTTACTACTCCAACAAGAACAGATTGATTACACCAATTCCAAGGAGCAGCAAGAGAAGTCCTCTTTCAAACATAGTTTGGCCAAGTCCCAAGATGCTAATAGACAACTAGAGGAAAGAGTCAAGCGTCTCACTGCTGAAATCGACACACTCAAGAAGAAAACCACAATAGATAAAACAGTCGACTCTGAAAACTTGAAGTTGAAGTCACAAATCAACAAGCTCACCAATGAAGTTAACCAGGCAAAAACTGAAGTAAATAAAGTTAAAAGAGAGTTTGAGACTAAGAAGGCAGTCTTGGAATCCAAGTTGGAAAATAACAAAAAGACTATTAAATCGCTAAAGGACAAGCAAGCAATGTCGCCTTCAAAGGCTTTGCAACGGCCAACGACTATTTCACCACAGAAGACAAAGACAGTAAACACTGTTAAAAGCAGTATACTGAAGAAGCCAATTGAGTCCAATTTTTCAACTTCACCATTTCTGGCTAAACTAAATAAAGATCTCATCAAGAAGCCATCTCCATTAAGCCAAACTTCTGAAACAAGAAGCAACCCCACAATTTCAACTTCCACCCCAGAAATTATACACAAGAACAGAAATGTTCTGGCTACATCAACACCTGGTGGTGGTATTTCTCCATTGAAAGATGTTTTAACGAGAAAAGTGCATAAACCAAGTGGATTAAGAAACATTTTATCTCCAGAAAAAGGCGATGAAGTTCAGCAAAAGCCTAAAAAGCCATCATTGTTTGATGATGGTGAGGATGCATTAGATGATGACCTGTTCAATAACTCATTTAAGAAAATCACTGTCAAGAGGGACAAACCTGGTGCAGCTGCTACTACTACCACTAGTGCTGCTACTAGTAACACCACTGGTGACGACAGTAAGGAGCCTACAAAGAAAAGAACAAGAAGAAAAATCGGAGGGAAACAAATAGTTGATGAAGATATTGATGAAGAATTAAACTCCCCAATGAAGAACAAGAAAGTGAAATTATTGGATCAATTCGGTGGTATTAGTCCATTGAAGAAGAGAAACGAGGAAAGAAAATTGTTTAAAGTTTAAGAGCAAATCAATATTTAGCAATCATCAAAGAAAAAAGGACTGTTTAAACATGATAATTAATACCCAGAACTCTAAAGATATCACAACTGTTGTTGGTTCTGATTGTGGTTCTGATTGTGATTGTGATTGTGAATTGTAGTTGAACTAGTAGTTTGCCACTTTCTTATGTAATCCACCCGCTCAAAGCAATTAAATAACTTTTAAACGCCATTGACAACAAAAGTGTTCAATCAACCAACTATTCACAATGGACCGCCAACAGAAGACTGTGAGATCAACTGACTACGACGCTCTTTCTTGCAGGGTTTCAGCAGCTACTAAAAAGTACATCCAAGACCCGTTCCTGGCCAGATTACTGATTGGTTACGAAAAGTTTCTAAAGTATGAACACAAACTGGCCTCCAAAAGAATCTACAACAGCATTCTCAAGTCTACAAAGTTGCCAATTATCAATCGTGGAACATATATTAGAACCAGGGCGATTGACCTTGTGATTCAAGAATTTATTAAAAAGTTTGATCAAAAAGTTCAGATTATCAGTTTGGGTGCCGGTTCTGATACAAGGCCATTCACGTTATTACATCAACATAAGCAAAACGTGAAATACGTTGAGTTTGACTTTTTGGATTCTACTAAATTGAAGAAGAGCTGCATTATATCTGACCCCGTTTTGAGCAAAATTGTTGGTGTTAAGCATGTCGATGATGAGAATGAGGAGGCATTATACACTAACTCGGATGGGAAAATCAATGCTACACATTATCAATTGATACCCTGTGATTTACGCAAGACTGATGTGTTCAAAGAGATTTTATCCACTGGGATTGACTCAACCATTCCAACATTGATCATTTCTGAATGTATGCTATGCTATGCCGAATCATTACAAGCTAACAGGATTATTGAAATTGTTCGCAACCAATTCCCAACAGGTGCATTGTTGATATATGACCCGATTGGTGGCGAAGACAATTTTGGTAATGTCATGGTTGATAATTTGAAAATACGGAACATTTCAATGCCTTCTTTGCTCCAATATAACACGATTCCAAAATACATTGAAAGACTGCACTCCTTAAAGATTGAAAATGTCAAGGCTGATGATATGTACAAACTCACAAACAATTGGATCCCTCAAGATGAAAAGTTTAGAATTTCCAAACTAGAATTCTTGGATGAAATTGAAGAGTTGAGGTTGTTGCTACAACATTACTGTTTGATCTTGGGTTATTGGGGATTTGAGTGGGATACACTATCTTTATCTTTCACTTTCTAAGTTCTCTACTTGGTAAAATATATATTCATAGCTTTTTTTTAAAAGAAAATACCAATTCATTATCTAAACATTAAACCATCCCTTTCACCTTGTACTCTCCATTGACCACTTGGTGCAGTCCCACTCTCAAGCTGGTACAATCTCCAAGCTTCTCGTATATGCTCTGGTAGAAGAGGCCCATCTAGGTTGACGTTTCTTAAATCCATCTTTTTCAACTCTATTTGTAGCACTGAGATTCTTTGTTGTGTTTGTTGTATTTCGTTGGCATCTTTAGTTAACTTGAGTTTCACTATCTCCTCCTTTAGATGGTCATTCATTTCTTGTTTCTCCCCCAACTTGATCAAGAAATTAGCCTTGTCATATCGAAGCTTGATGTCTCTAGCCTTCTCAACAATTTCACCTAAAAATATTTTGGAAACACCAGCAAGTACAAGAGCAACATTGTTTGAGACACTCTGGTTCAGTACTGTGTTTGCAATTTTCTTAACGCCACCTTTGTTAACACCAGTTCTTCTGTAATTCTCATATCTAGACATTTGCTCATCATCTAAATGTTCCATCAACAGTCTCAAACGCTCCTCTTGATCCAATTCTTCTTCTGGTTCCTCCTGGATATCATCTTCATCTAGCAGCACTTTCTTCTTGTTCAGCACTTTTGCAAATATTAGCTTGTTTATGTATTCTCTATCTTCATCGATGATCTTTTGGAAGCGTTCGAATGGTTCTTTTTGAGACTCTTCGTCCGCGTTTTCAATCTCTTCAGAGTTGAACTCATCATTGTCGTTCTCATCCATGGAAACATCTGACAGTTCTAGACCAGCATCGTCAACAATCTCGTCAACCATCTTGTAGTCTCTGTTGTGTTGGTTCTGCTGTTGTAAACCCATCATTCATTGCAAAAGTTATAACAAAACACCAAAACTTGATAGTGTGGCCCTACTAAAAACTATTCTGATGAGGTAATCCATATTGATGATTAATCAATCACTATAGTGAAACTAAACACCTACGTCGCATGGATATCATAATTCTTTCATTCGTTGTATTAGCAATTTCTAATCAATCACGTTTTTGCTTGAACGCTTTATACTCAGTAATGATTCTCAATACTCCCATGGAACAAACAATAGATAATGGGCCCAATAGAGGCATGTAAACTGCAATCTTGTGTTCCTGAGGGAAGAAATTCTGTTGAACCATTTCTCTGTCAAAGAATGCATCTTCACTTGACTTCAAAACTTTGGTTGATTCAATCAAGGCTGAGACCCAGTCATTGCTATAGTTGATGTATTCGACACAGCGTTGTCTAGCTTCTAATGCGCGTTGCACATTATTCTGAACCGTTTTAGGGATCGAAATTGTTGGCAATGACTTGGACAACTTCAACAATGAGCTCAACGAGTCAACACCTTTAATCAAGTTAGAGATGGTGGTATATTTAGTCAAAGCTGCAATTCTGACAGTTGGTGTCTTTGGATGTTTTGGTAACCCCAACAAGGTGAACAATTCGGAAGCAAACTTCTCCAAAACTGGTTGCAAGTAGTCAACGGTTAGTATCCCATTATGTGTGATGTTTTCGTTGTTCAAGATAACAGACCCCCATTGTGGAATCAAGTATGCAGTGTTGTTTGAATTGTCAAAGCCAAAAGTTAATGGCGACTGAGCCTTGGATGGGAAGTATAAAATGAAGTTCAATGTTGGGTATGAATAATCATTTGAGGAAATATCCCATTCTGCAAAGTCCAACAATGTTGATAAATCATGTATATTGATAACTTGGTCTTGTGCAATCTTCAAGTCTGTGAAGTACTTGATTTCAGTATCAATGGTGAAATTAACAAAGTTTTTGAAACTGTTAACAAGTGGTTGAAAATATTGCTCCAACGCCTTGTCGATTTCCCAGTCGATTGAGTAACCGTCACCGGTCAATAGCTTGAATGATAAATGCAATTTTGGGGAGTAGTTGATGACGTTGATCGACTTGCGTTGATTTTTAACTCTGAATAAATCTACTTCAGGTGCAAATATGTGGTATAATAATGTTTGAGCAACAAAGAATGGCAAATCGTTGTTCTTGACACTATCCAGAGTGAAGAACAGTATTGTCTGTTTCTTCACCTCATCAATAGAAATACCTTCAGAATCGCCAACCTGTATTTGCAAGACATAGTCTTCATCTGTTGGAGGCTCAGCATTCACTAGAGTGACATTCCAATCGACAATCAAACGTTCCTCTGGGTTTAGCTGGTACTTGCGTAGCTCCTCGTTAATCTGTATCTGCACGGCCTGTGTTAAATCTGGGAACTTGAAACAGTCCGCAATCCGTAGGTACACCACATTCTGGATCATAACATCGATATTCTGGTTCTCCTGCAGCGTGGCAATGAAGCTCTCTGGTAATGGTGCTCTATATATCTCTGTGAGCTTGAACCAGAATGGCACGCCAATGAACGCGTACAACGCCAGCACACTTAGCACAACCCATTGTCTCAGTTTAAGCGACGCCCTGGATTCGCTATCAATTATCTTCTGTGCTGCAGACACCATCTCCTGCTGTTGCTTCTTCTAGTTCTTCGCGTTGTTGTTTTGATGTTGTTTGATGTTGTTTGATGTTGTTTACGTCAGAGAGTTTTGCCCAATTTTTGTGAAGATGCAGCTCATCGATCAAAAAAAAAAAAAAATAGAACTCGAAAATCAGTGGAGCAGAAACTGAAATTGAAGTGTGGATGATGGACGAGTCGCTGGGCCCAGATGCCAAGGAGCAGGTGTACGTTCACACTGTGTACAACGAGATTGCGTCCCATTTTTCCCAGACGAGATACAAGGTATGGCTGTGGAGATTGGAGATGTGAATTCCGGGTATTAAAGTACTAACCAAATGGGTTTATTGTAGCCATGGCCTATTGTTGAGGACTTTCTGAACGGCAGAGGTGCCGGTGAGGTTGGCATAGATGTTGGTTGTGGTAATGGGAAGTATCTAGGTGTTAACAAGGACATTTATATCATGGGCTCCGACCGTTCTGATGGTTTGGTTGGATGTGCTAGAGAGTTTGGCCATGAGGTTATGGTTGCTGATGGGTTGGCACTTCCACACCAGGAGGGGAGATTTGTATGTTTGTTCTTAAATGGATTTGTTTCTTTGATATATATGTGTGTGTGTATATCTATTAACACTCGGATTAGGATTTTGCAATCAGTATTGCCGTTATTCATCACTTTTCAACTCCAGAAAGACGTACTGAAGCCATAAAGCATATACTGTCCAAGCTGAGAAAAGGTGGACAAGCTCTGATCTATGTGTGGGCACTGGAACAAGAAGGCTCAAGAAGAGGGTACAAAGAAGGTATGCCACAAGATGTGTTGGTGCCCTGGGTTCTACAAAAGAAGCAGCAAAAGAAAAAGAAGAAGGTGAAGCCTCCAAAAACAAAAGGTGGTGCACCTCGATCCACTGAATTAGTATCTGATAGTATCCAGAAGGAGGAGGAGAAGAAGCCAAAGAACGAAGACGTTGCAGAACAAGAACAAGAACAGGAGGAAGAGAAGGAGCCTGAAACTAAATACAGATACTACCATTTGTACAAAAAGGGAGAACTGGAAGACAATGCCGTCGCTGCTGGTGCCACCATAGTGAGAAACGGGTACGAGCGTGACAACTGGTATGCTGTGATAGAGAAATAATGCTATATCTATATCTTAACTGGTCCATCCCATCATCGCAGCAAATAAATGTAGATAAATAGTAAAGTAATGGGCTAGTCAATGTCTATAAGTGGTGTGTGGATGTTTTATACCCGATTACGTAGTTTGCATTAGGGGCCGTCATCTGCTCAGAAGCAAACACAATATACATCTTTCCAGAAGCACAGACGTCCAGATCTCTATCGATTCCACATAATGTTGTTGAAGGGCCAGTCCAGGGTGTGCATGGCACGTTCGTTCAGTTGCACAACTGTAAAGTGTCAAGTCATCCCCAAATCATATAGACAGGCATTTCCAAATAGATACCAAAAGGCTAGAGTCAAGTTGGAGTTGAACGATTTATCCAAGGTCATTGCAAAGATAATAAAGGTATAGTTTTTTTTTTGTTTTGCCCTGGTTAATAAATATTGATCCATATGTGTTAACAGTGCTCTTTTTTTTTTTAAAGGAACAAGGACCAGTCTCATTATCAAAGTACATGCAACTGTGTGCAACACATCCAGAGTTTGGGTATAATGCAAGTTGCAAGAACCTAATTGGATGGAAAAATGATTATGTTACATGTCCAGAAATCACACAGATGTATGGTGAAATGGTTGGGATATGGATGTTCACTGCTTGGAATTCCCAGGGAAGACCTGAAAAGGTGAATTTGATTGATGTCAACCCGGAAAGAGGTATCATGATGTTTGATGTCTTAAAAACATTTGACATGATGAAAACGCTCCTAAAAGCTGATGTTGCGGTACGCTCAATATTGGTTGAGGCTTCGCTCCCTTGCAGAAGACAGCAGTTTACCCTTTTGTCCAAAGATACGCTAGATAGCTCCAGTGCAAATTGGAGTGCTCAAGACAAATGGGGAGGGTCAGTGACTTGGGTCAACAACTTGGATACGCTGGGTGAGGAGTTGAGTAAGACACATGCTGTAAACTACATTATTTGTAATGAATTCTTTGACTCTCTACCAATTGACAAGTTTAGAAAAACAACCCATGGGTGGAGGGAATTACTTGTTGACTTGAATCTAACTACAAACGATTTCTTTTTCGAGGAGGCTGATAAAGAGACTGACAGCTCAAGCAATGTTGATTCGCTGACAAGATTTGCAAAGAAACAGATTGGCACAATTGTTGAAATACCACCTTCATTGCCATCGGTTGTGTCGCAATTAACCAGCAAATTGGGCGACGCTGGTGCTATTCTAGTTATTGATTATGGTTCTTTTGACGAAGTCCCAGCTGAATCATTAAAGGGACTGCAGAATCACAGGGTTACTACCCCATTCCATAAACCAGGCCAAATTCAACTGAGTGCTGATGTTGATTTCAAAGGTTTGAAAAGTGCAGTTCAGCAGAACAGTGATCAAGAAGTGCGTGCATTTGGTCCAATGGAACAGAGCGATTGGCTGCACCAGCTTGGTATACACCAAAGATCTGATCAGTTGTTTAGAGAAGCTGTAACAGAGACTGAACGTGACTTTATCAAGTCTGGTTATGATAGATTGGTTGAAAAGGATGAAGGTCCAGCGATGGGCAAGAACTTTAAAATCATGGCTATTTTACCAAAACAAACAGCTGAGCGTCCAATAGGGTTCAAAAAACCGTTGCCAAAAGAGTAAAACAACTATCTTTTTTTTACTTTTAATTACACCCTTGTATTTAATGAAACTACACATGAATAATAAAGCTTTCCATAAGATTCATTCCTCATTTACTACAAATCGTATTCGCCCTCGCGATCTTCAAACAGTAGCGCATAAGCGTCTCCAACCTTGTCATGAACATCAGTAGCTTGCATGGCTCTGCCTTTGGCTTTGAATGCTTCCTTTTGTGCAACCCTGCTTGCAGTTGCAGCTCCAAAGCATGCCAGCAATGGTATTTGATCCTCAGACAACTCATTTTCATGAGGCCAAGTGTATTTATGATATTGAGAACCCCATGCCAGCATTGTAGCAATCATTCCTGTCAGTGTATCACCTTGCCCGCCAACTCTTCTGTTCGAACCTTCAGTGTCGTTAATAACCACTTTATCATTCTTGACAATAATGTCCTGGGGGCCCTTGCGGAAAATTGTAACCCCCTCCAACTTTTTCGAAACTTGTTGTGCCTCCTTTATTGGATCAGCCCCATCAGTGGAAACACCTAGAGCATCTGCTAATCTCTTGAATTCAACCACGTTTGGGGTCAGCACTGCGTATTGATTTCCTTTAACAATTTCTGGATTCTGAGAAACAAGAAACAGCCCATCAGCATCAACCACAATAGGAATTTTCTCTTGTTTCAAATGCTGTAGCACAATTTCAATGGTTTTTAGCATCAACTCATCACGACCCAGGCCTGGGCCAATAACCGCAACATGTATTCTAGAAAGTATTGACTTCACCTTTGGAAGAACCTTGTCGTGTAGAAACTTGTTCGCATCATCGACGCCTTGTGGGACATTATCTTTTTCATATAGATATGGATGCACCATCAGATCTGGCGAGTACGATTTAATAACCGTAGCTGCATTTTTCTCGCAAACAACATGAGCGAGGTCCGCCCCAAAGACTGCTGCTGCTGCTGCAGAAAAGTACGGAGCACCAGTGTAACTAAAAGACAAACAAATGTGTGTTAAAAAATAAAAAGCCACCTATAGTATAGTCATCCGGGATACCAATATTTTATATTACTCTTCACAACCTCCAAAAACTACCACTCTTCCAGCTGGAAAGAACGAAAGGGGAAAGAAAGTGTCAATAGATGCAAAAAGTTTGAGATAGTGAAGGTTCTATATACCTTGTCCCTTGTGAAAAGTTGGAAGCAATGGAGGGATTAGTTTCTTGGTCAATCTTAGCAACTGTTTTGCATTGTTCACTTCAGCCATTGTTCAATATACTCAATATACTCAACAATATACCCTTTAATGTGAGAACAAGCAAATCCGTATTTAACGGTGATTCAGCCATTGTGATTACTAAGTTCTGTGTGCCCCGAACCAATAATGACTAAAAACCCGGTGAATCAGGTCTCCAGAGGCAGACTACAAGTTCCAGGGGGTAAAAGAAGGGTTGGGTTTGTCCTGATATCTTTCTGTGGAAAGGAATACATGCCATTGAAGCCATTGAAGGGGGATTTAACGGGGATTTAACGGGGAAACGAAGGCGTGTTTCCTTTTGTTTCCTTTTCCGACTGAAAGTTCTCCCCTCGGAACTCCACATATTGCCGATTATAGGCAGAGGAGGCTCGAGAAACTTTTGAAACCCCTTTAGCCATTATAAAAAGAGAAACTTTTTCCCTTTCCTTGTTTTTAAATTTAATATTATAAAGGAAATCAGTTTATAAATATTCACACCCATGCTAAGAATGTCCTTTGCTTCTAGATTGACACACTCCTCCAAATTCTGGGCCCCAATTGCCATTGGCTCTGCTGCTGTGGCTGCTTCTGTTTACTACAGCACCAAGGCCAACACTGCTTTCAACGAAACTGATGTCGCCTTCACTGGTAACGACCAATGGATTGACTTGAAGCTGATCAAGACTGAAGATTTGTCAAGCGACACCAAGAAGTTTATCTTTGCCTTGCCATCTCCAGACCAAAAGTCTGGTTTGGTCACTGCTTCCCTAGTGTTGGCCAAGTACGTTACTGCCAAGGGTAACAATGTCGTTAGACCATACACCCCTGTCTCTGACACTGAACAAAAGGGTGAAATCGACTTTGTTATCAAGAAGTACGAAACTGGTAAGTTTGGTAACCACATCTTCTCTTTGAAGCCAAATGACACTGTCTCTTTCAAGGGCCCAATCACAAAGTGGAAGTACGAGCCAAACCAATTCAAGGACATCACTTTGATTGGTGGTGGTACTGGTATCACCCCATTGTACCAATTGATCCAGGAAATTGCAAAGAACCCTGCTGACAAGACAAAGGTCAACTTGGTTTACGGTAACAAGGCTACTGCCGACATTTTGTTGAAGCCAGAATTGGATGCCATCGTTGCTAAGCACTCGGACAAGATCAAGGTTACCTACTTTATTGACAAGGAGGAGCCTGGTTTCAAGGGTCAGGTTGGCTACATCAACAAGGACTGGTTGAAGCAAAACATTGCTGCTGCTAGCTCTTCCCACCAAGTCTTTGTCTGTGGTCCAAAGCCATTGTACGACTCCATTTCTGGTAACAAGGTTTCTCCAACAGACCAAGGTGAAGTTACTGGTGCTTTGCAAGAATTGGGTTTCACCAAGGCTAACGTTTTCAAGTTCTAAGCTTGAGAGGCACAATACAACAACTACAACAACACAACAAAACAACATAAACAACAAAACAACTGTATTCTGTTTTTAACCAAACAATACATATTTATATGGGTATATCTGTAAGCTGCCATAACAACACCCACCCCTAGTATATTATTTTGGTCTCTCTCTCTCTCTCTCTTTCTCTTCTTTCTGGTGAAACCACCAATATTTATGTCCCGCCTTCTTAATGTTCCCCGAACCATGTTTTTTTTTTGGCCCATCATCATCAACATCATCATCAACATTGTATCCTCTTCAAAACTTCAGAACAAAATTAAACACACAGAGTCATCCAGTACACAAAATGGGCCATGTCAGTGTTGCTGTTGAAGGTTGTTGCCATGGTGAACTAAACTCGATTTATCAAAAGGCTTGCAGTGGCCCACGAGAGAGTTGGCCAGAGTTGCTTATTATTTGTGGTGATTTTCAAGCATTGAGAAACGATTTCGATTTACAGCAAATGGCATGCCCAGACAAGTTCAAGGCTATGGGTGATTTCCAGGATTACTATAACGGTACTAAGACTGCCCCTATCCTTACTATTTTCATCGGTGGGAACCATGAAGCTTCAAATTATTTACAGGATCTACCCTTTGGTGGATGGGTTGCCCCAAAGATTTACTACATGGGTTATTCAAACGTTATCTGGTACAAAGGTTTAAGAATAGGTGGGGTCTCTGGGATATATAAACCATTCTCATTCTATGCGCCAAGAACTGAAACATATCCATACAACGAGCAGGACAAGAGAAGTATCTACCATACCCGATTCAAAGACGTCTTCAAGATGCTGCTAATAAGGAATAAGAATATCAACTGCTTCCTCTCTCATGACTGGCCAGATGGCATCGCGTATTATGGCGACCTTGAACAGTTGGTGAGAAGAAAGCCTTTTTTCAAAGAGGAGATCGCGTCACATACACTAGGTTCTCCAGCAAGCATGAGCATATTGAAAAGAATAATGCCAAACTGGTGGTTCAGTGCGCATTTACACTGTTACTTTGAGGCACTAGTTGAGCATGATATCCCATACATCAGTGGTGATGATGCCAACAAGACACATAATGATGATGAAATACAATTGAACGATGATGAGATTTCTTTGGACTTGGATCTTGATGGCGATATTGACGATGATGTCAAAGCACCAGATCAGCAACAGCACTCAAAGGGGTTCTCACAAACAAACTTTATTGCATTGGATAAATGTCTGCCTAGACGACATTTCCTGGATTTCTACATCATACCAACAACAAATGACCATCACTCTGAAAATCAAAGTGATCTATACTATGATTTGGAGTTTTTAAAGATTGTTCATTTTGTGGAAAACCTTGCGTTAACTCAGCAGTTTCGTAAGATACGACTAGATAAAATCAACAATTCCGTGATTGAACAATACTGGAAAGAGATTGAGGAGATTAAAATCCCGAATCATGGTGATTTAAAAGTTGTGGAGAATTTCGAAGCAACACCATCAAACCCTATGCATCAAACAGAACACTTTCTTGACAAGTATTTCCCATGATTATTAAACAAACACATGCATGTATTATAATATTCAGCACCATATTTATTACCACTACATTCACACTACATTTACATCTAATTTACACCTAATTTACATCTAATTTACATCTAATTTACAAGTTGTATTTTTTTTTTGTTCATTAACGCATAATAAATAAACAAGTGTCAAAGTTTTGAAGAAAAAAAATAAATAAAATGACTAAATTCTCAATCTATGAAATAATTTGAGGGATGGATAAAAGAGCAATTAGTTTTGTCTTTATCGTGATAAGAATGTGTAGTTGTTTAGGATTGGATTGTGGAGGGGAGGGGAAGGAGGATGAGGAGGAAAGGAAAGGAAAGGGAGGAATGGGGTAAAAAGTTGATATGTATGATATAATGTGTGCAAGAATTGAACTTTTTTGTGATGGACATTAATAAAAAAAAGAATAGAATGATGCTTATGAGCTTAGTAGGCTCTGACAGTTGGTGGGACTGGCTTACATTCGTTTTCATCCAATGTTGTGGTGATAACGTTTCTGTAATCCAAGACAACTGGTTGGGCATCAGCCTTTTGCCATGACAAAGTGTGCTTCATCCAGTTCACATCATCTCTATCTGGGTAATCTTCTCTAGCGTGTGCACCTCTGGATTCCTTTCTTGCAAGAGCGGACTCGGCAGTTTGGGTGGCACAAGTCAACAAGTTTTGCAATTCCAATGTTTCAACCAAGTCAGAGTTCCAAATCATGGATCTGTCAGTAGTACCAACCTCGCAGAATGTGTTGTCGACAGCGTGGATACCGTCAACACCATCTTGCAAAGATTCTTCAGTTCTAAAGACGGAGACATCACGTTGCATGGTCTTTTGCATGGCCAATCTAATGTCAGCGGTTGGTCTTGGACCAGTAGCGTTTCTCAACTTGTCCAAGTTTGCGACGGATTCGTGACCCAAGTTGTCTGGCAACTTCTTGTGTGGCAAGCCTGGTTGCAAAGTGTCTTGGATGGTCAAAGCGACGGCTCTACCAAACACAACCAAATCCAACAAGGAGTTTGCACCCAATCTGTTAGCACCGTGGACAGAGACACAGGCAGCTTCACCACAAGCCATCAAACCTGGGACAACCTTGTCCTTACCTTCTTCATCAATTGTCAAAGCTTCACCGTTCCACTTTGTTGGGATACCACCCATATTGTAGTGGACAGTTGGCAAAATTGGGATTGGTTCTTTTGTGACATCGACACCAGCGAAAATGTGAGCAGTTTCAGAGATACCTGGCAATCTTTCCTTTAGGACAGCGGCTGGCAAGTGAGACAATTGCAAAAACATGTGGTCCTTTTCTGGGCCAACACCTCTGCCGTCTCTAATTTCCATAGTGATGGCTCTGGAAACGACATCCCTACAAGCCAAATCCTTAGCGTGTGGTGCATATCTTTCCATAAAACGTTCACCTTCAGAGTTAACCAAGAAACCACCTTCACCACGAGCACCTTCAGTGATCAAACAACCGGACCCGTAGATACCAGATGGGTGGAATTGGATAAATTCCAAATCTTGCAATGGCAAGCCAGCTCTTGAAACCATAGCGAAACCGTCACCAGTACATGTGTGGGCAGAAGTACAAGAAAAGTAGGCTCTACCGTACCCACCAGTGGCCATGATAGTCTTGTGAGCTCTAAATCTGTGCAGGGTACCATCTTCTTGGTTGTAAGCCATGACACCAACACATTCGCCATTGTCCATCAACAAGTCTAGGGCAAAGAATTCGATGAAAAAGTGGGCATTGTGTCTTAGGGCTTGACCGTATAGGGAGTGCAACAAGGCGTGGCCAGTTCTGTCAGCGACAGCGCAGGTTCTGTAAGCTTGGCCACCCTTCCCGTACTCCTTTGACTGACCACCAAAGGCTCTTTGGTAGATTCTACCTTCTTCTGTTCTTGAGAATGGGACACCATAGTGTTCCAATTCAATGATGGATTGTGGAGCCTCTCTAGTCATGTAGTGGATAGCGTCCTGATCACCCAACCAATCTGAGCCCTTGACGGTATCGTACATGTGCCAGTGCCAGTCGTCCTTGTGCATGTTACCTAGGGCGGCGTTGATACCACCCTGGGCGGCAACTGTGTGGGATCTTGTTGGGAACAGCTTGGAGATACAAGCTGTCTTGAAGCCTGCGTTGGCCAGCCCAAAGGCGGCTCTCAAACCAGCACCACCAGCACCGACAACCAGACAGTCGTACTCGTGGTCGATAATGTGGTAGTTGTCAGCAACGCTTCTGGCAGCGTTTTCGCCCTTGATGTCGTCGTTGATGCTGTAGGCTTGGCTTCTCATGACGGAGGCTGAGAATTGTCTAGCGTTGGAGGCTGTGAGCACTCTTCTAGACGATTGGCGGAGAGATAGCATCTTTGTAGTTGTAGTTGTATCTGCTTGAGTTGTACTTCTAGTTGTACTTCTTGTTCTAGTTCTAGTTCTTTTTCGCTGATTCCTTCAAATGGTAAAGCCCTGTTGAATAGAAACAATGGATGGTGGATGTAGAGTTTCAGACCAGCAACGGTAGCAGTAGCAGTAACAGTAGCAGAGTGTTCTGAATCAACAACCAGAGGCAAACAAACAGCTTTTGATGGTTGGTTTGGGGTGTTGAAAGGTCAGCGATGGTGATTTCTCCATTATTTATTCCTCCAGGCGAGTCTGCGAGTTGGCACGGGCCAGCAGCAGCGCTTTCGGGGCCTTCACAGCGCCGGAGCCAATCAGCGGCCGCAAATTAGCAACGCGGTCGGCGCCCCGGGGAAAGTGATGCCTAGTCCCTGGAACAGGGCTGGGGACTAGGCCTGTGACAGGCCTGTGACTGTGACTGTGATGAGTGTGGGAACAGGGGAATTGATGGGGGGAAAAGGGTGTGTGTTGAGAAGAGGTGGTGTTATATGTTATATCTTAACATACATTTAAAGAGATGTGATGTATCTATATTATATAATATATATTTATATATTTATATATTTATATATTTATAATAATACATCAAATAACTCCATGTCCCCCATCCAGATTCCATAGTCGCTCGACTCATTACTCCAGAAAATCACTAGTCCCCATCTACTCCCCATCTACTCCTCGTACCCGACACTGATCCTGCTTACAGAACAATAAACACCCGCAGCTCTTTTTCGCGTCATTTCCGAGGGGTCAAAGATCTGTCACGTGAATGATCACATGAGTTTAGTTCCGAGGGTTTTATATAAAATTTTTGTTTTTTTTTTTGATGTAGTATAATATACCGATGAGTTGAACTTTATAGATTATTATTATTATTATTATTATTATCATTACACCATGTTCATCCTGTCAAGAATATCTGATCTGATCAGAATACCCCCAGAGCAATTCAACAAAGAATCCCAAAAGGCAATCATCCACGAACTCAACAAAAAGTACGCAAACAAAATCATTCACAACTTGGGTCTGGTCATATCTGTATGGGATCTAATAAAAGCGGAAGATGGGCTCTTAAAACCTGGCGATGGTGCCAGTTTCATCAAATGCATCGTCAGAGTCGTCGTCTTTAGACCTTTTGTCGGTGAGGTGTTGAACGGTTGGATTGAAAAGTGCACTGCTGAAGGGATTAAAGTCAAGATGGAATTCTTTGATGACATCTTTATCCCAAAGAATCTCCTGTTCGAAGGCTCAGAGTTCAGCATCAATGACAACGCTTGGATATGGAACGCAAGCGAAGACACAAAACTATACCTCGATGTTAATGAAAAAATAAGGTTTAGAGTGGAGGAGGAAATCTTTGTCAATGTTAAACCAAAAGGACCAAATAATGATGATGATGATAACAATAATAATAATAGTAATAATAGTAATAATACTGGCCAAGATCAAGACGGTACTGGTGACAATACCAAAGAGGAGAAACAATCCAGTTACGCCCTTCTGGGAAGTTGTCAAACAGATGGTATGGGTTGTGTTAGTTGGTGGGATTGAAATCATTTATCTCCATCTCCCTCTTGCTACATCACTCTACATATTACTTACAATTATTATTGGTTTACTTGTGTATTATACTTTTTTTAGCCACTTCTAATTATATTGCATGTAACGACTTGTAGAACTGAACTTCAAGTTACCCTTTATAACCTTTTCAACAGCCTTGAGGAAATCCTTTTCAGTAGCAACCTTTCTTCTCTCTCTAATCGCAAACATACCAGCTTCAGTACAGACTGATCTTAATTCGGCACCAGTGGAGTTTGGACACAATCTGGAAATCAATTCCCATCTAATATCTCTCTCAACACTCATGGCTTTCGAATGAATTCTGAAAATATTGGCACGCCCTTCTAAATCTGGTAGAGAAAACTCAACCTTTCTATCAATACGACCAGGTCTCAACAATGCAGGATCTAATGTGTTTGGTCTATTGGTGGCAAACATAACCTTGATGTTACCTCTTGGGTCAAACCCATCCAACTGTGTGATCAACTCCAACATGGTACGTTGGATCTCATTGTCACCACCAGCACCATCATCAACTCTGGCACCACCAATAGCATCAACTTCATCGAAAAAGATAATACAAGCCTTCTTGGTTCTAGCCATCTCAAACAACTCTCTAACCATACGAGCACCTTCACCAACATACTTTTGAACCAACTCGGACCCTATAACTCTGATGAATGTCGCATCCGTTCTGTTGGCAACGGCCCTGGCACATAGAGTCTTACCGGTACCTGGAGGACCGTACAACAATATACCCTTTGGTGGATCAATACCCAACTTGGCAAATCTTTCTGGTGACAATAGTGGCAACTCGACAACTTCTCTCAATTTTTCAATTTGGTCTTTACAACCACCAACATCGCTATACGTCACATCTGGCTTGTCTTCAACGGTCATCATGGTCACAGATGGATCGATCTTTGGTGGCAATGGCAATTGGATGTCATATTTTGTACGGTCAACACCAACTCTCATGGCTTCTTCAATATCAGTTGGTGAAACATTTTCACCCAATGCAACAACAAACTTGGCAATTTGCTTTATATTAATGACATACTTAGATTTGTCTTCTCCTTCATCGCTCTTGATGATCTTTGTACATCTAGCAACTTGCAATGGCTGCTCAGACTCCATTCTTTGTTTATCAGCCATAACATCCCAAAGGTGTGGTGGTGCTAACCCTGTATTACTTTCTTTAACACCAACCTTCTCCTTAATCTTGGCATCCAGTTCCTTGATATCCTTCTCAACTTCCTTTATCTTCTTCGCATATGGAGCAACACCCTAATTATTATATTTGTTAGTAAAATCCTATTTTGTATGGTTTGCCACTTTCACATACATAAGTCCTCAAAACTTGAATATCCCCCTCTGTTAAAGGAACAATCTTTTCATCAGGCTTGGTTTCATCCTCTACTGGAGCTCTATATTTCTCCCAATCGGCTTTTGGTGGCATCTTTGTGTGTTGTTTACTGACTTTTCAATGGTCAATTGATGTTTCTATCTTGTACGTGGTGGTGATGTTGATTTTGTTTTTGATGGCAAATAGTCGAAATTACCCGGATGGTTTTCATAGAACCGGTTCAGATCTTTGAATAGAGATAGAGATAGCGAGAGATATTAAGGGAGTATCATATTGTATTCGCATTTATTTATCTGTTTACCCATCTCTTGTCTCCTTTTTCCATTTTTTCCAGCTAATTTAAACCCATTTCTGGCTCTTGATCTACTCTCAAAATATGATTATTCGAAAAGTTTTAAATGCGTAGGATTGAAATAAGTAAATAGTGGGCATACGTCATCTAGTTTCTATCAGTTTGGTAGTTGTCTTGCATCTTTTTGTATTCCTTAAAGTTCTTTCCAATGTTTATTTTTTATCAAAGGCCCTGGCCGTGGTATAGTTTCTTAATTAAGAGTTTGCTTTGGTAAAATATAACAATATAACCCCATAAAAAACATGATTTCTGAAGTACAGGTATGTTGAACTTTGGGTTTCCCAAAGAATAGTGAGGAACAGATCTCTTTAAGGCCTGAATGGGACAATTCTAACCACTCCTAGAGTTGACCCTCCAAATTCATAAAAAAAGTTAAGCTAAACACGCATTGATTATAGCCTTTGTTAAGCTTATTTGAATCAAAAATTCATTTTCTGGATTTTGCCTTAAAACTACACAAGAAAGCAAATTAATTGAACAATTTTATCAAATATGGTATCTTTTAAAAGTATTTTCCATTTTATACTTCTGAAATTAAAAGTTTAAGTAGTTTTGATTATCATGCAGAACTGATCAAATGTGATATTTAAGTGAAAAAAAGTAGTTTGAAGGGAAATTTTACTCAGAGATAAATATATATTTATATATATATGACTACTACTCTACCAGAACACAAATACACAGCCCCTTTATCTTTATTTCCATGCCTGAGTTTTAATGCATTTCAAAACTTAATGGCCGGTGCTGAGCATAAGAAGCATGGTCCAACTCCAAACGACAAAGAATAATCAAAAATGACTTTCCAATAACTCCAATAATGAGACAGATCAGTACACCGCTAATGGTCCATCTTTCTAATCGATTAAGAATCCAAATATTCTGTTACACACATTAATTAATAAAGGTCAGATCCCCAAAAGACACATACAACCTACAAAAAAAAACATCCATGTAATAGATAACTTCTGAACACATTACATTCAGTAGTATTACTTGTGCCTATATATATCCACCATAAATTTCGAAATCACATGCCTTAATGGCTAGTAAACTTCGAAAAGTCCTAAATCGACCAGCTCTTGTCCGTCTTACACGCTTGAAAAGGGGATATCTGAACACAAACCGCCCATGACAATCATTTGAGTACAAAAAACGCCTTTTCGAAGCACAGTTTCCAGGTATTAAACGCCAAACATGCACACACTTGGTAAATTTCCAAATCGGGCTAGGCTTTGCAAAAGAAGTTGGAGATCAACACACTCCATGAAAACAGAACAACATCGTCCACCAACATCAAATAACAACACGACACAAAAATCATGACAACTGATCCATCAACGGAGAGTACGGTGGAGCCAATTACACCTCGAACACCAGAGGATGCCCATCATGACGCTAAGGTGCTCGAAAACAGTGATACATCCAAAGGTGTCGAAATCAAGAAGAAAAAACCTGTTAGCAGGGAGATGCAGTACTTATTAGAAATTGCTGAATGGTACAACACATTCGATAAGTTTGATGAGAACGATAATGGTACCGTGCCTCACAGAAGACGGACAAAAAGATTACGCACGTTTGCTGATGAACAAAATGAAGAAATTGAAGCGAGTGAAAGATCCAAAAGGTTGAAGAGAGAACAGGAAAGACTTAAACTTGAAAAGAAACGTGCTCTACAAGAAGCAGAGAAAGCCAGAAAAAGAGCAGAATATGCCAGAAAAAGGGCTGATAATGCCAGAAAAAGAGCTGAAGCGAAAAGAATAGCTAAAAAAGAGGAAAAAGCAAGATTAGCCAGAGAAGAAGAAGAAGAGCGAGCACAGTTGGAAGCTGAAAGATTGGCAAAGGAACAAGCTGCTAAGGAAAGGGCCGAAGCAAAACAGAGAGCATCACCATACGTTGATGGCTATGTTCCTTTTCTCGAAGGCATAAACAAATGTCAAGATTTGGAGCTATCAAACGATTTTTTCATCCCAGAAGTTTACACCAATACAACCAAAGACATCACCTCTTTGGAGTTTAAATCGGCAGCACAAACTGCAAAGGAGTGCTTGAAGAGGTACAAGAAACTTAATAATGATGAGCCTGTCACAGTTTATTTAAGCTCTGTTGTTTACCCACAGTTGAAGGAGGAGTATTATCTGATGCAAGCTGGTAGCTTGAAACTTGATCCATTTCGTGAAATTGGATCAACAATGGAAATGTTGTCGTTAGCATACTTCCCAGAAAAATATAAGTATGTTGTTTACAACCCCAAAGATCCAAATAAATCAATAGTGGGTGAATTTAACAAGGGTCTTGAATCCCGCGATTTAGCCCAGATATCTGCAGCCATTGATAAATTCAACAAACTCGTGGCTATGATTCATAAAAAAGACGGGTTTATAAAACATTTGCAACAACTAAAGACATTACCAAGAATATTCATTCACGAGTTACTCAATCAAGTGTACAAGAGATCAGTTTCTTTACATATTTCCAAGTTGAGTAACTACAAGGCCTTTTCCAATAATGTTTATGGCGAACTACTTCCAAATTTCCTATCAAAAGTGTATGACCAAGTTGGGTTGAAGAAATCTTCCACATTTATTGATTTAGGTTCTGGTGTTGGTAACTGTGTTGTCCAAGCGGCACTGGAGTTTGGCTGCAAGAGTTATGGGTCTGAGATTATGGAGAATGCAAGTATGCTTGCAGAGTTACAGCTTGTTGAGTTTAGAAACAGATGCAAATATTTCGGTTTGAGTCCAGGCGAGATTGGGTATTTCCACAGGAAGAGCTTTGCTGATAATGCAGAAGTTAAGGCCGTTGTTGATCAATGTGATGTCATTCTTGTCAATAACTACATATTTACCTCAGATTTGAACAAGAAAGTTGTTGAACTATTCCAGAACCTCAAAGTTGGTACTAGAATCATCAGTTTAAAGAATCTAGTCCCAGCAGGTTATGCTATTGAACTGGA